>VXBC01009293.1:3040-71309 GCA_013399945.1 Ploceus nigricollis
TAGGGGTAGAGCCAGGGAGCTGGTCTGTATCCCCGCGGCTCCCGTGGGATGTGGATGTGGGTGATCACTGCGGACTGGTGGATGAAGGGAGATGGGTGCTGGCAGTGGCCCAGCTGTCCCCGGTGCTGCCGAACTGGGGAGGGGGTGGGTAAATGTTGACATTCCCTTCTCCTGAAACGGGTAGCATTGGCAGTGGGGAGGGCTGAGCACAGTGGCAGAGATGGGGACAGGGACCCCCATCACTCCATCCCATTGTGTGCTGGGAGCTACATGTAGGCTTGGAGATATGTCCATGTGCCTGGATGGATTGGGGTCCCTCCAGAGCTGGTCGGGGGGGCTGATGGGACCCTCTCCAATGGGATCCCTTATGATAGAATGGCTCCAAAGGGACTGACCTGATGAGACCCCTGTCTGATGGGGGACTCTTTCCAATGGGACTCCTTCAATAGGACCCCTCTGATGGGTGGACCCCCTCTGATGGGACCCCTCTGCAAGATCCCCTCTGATCACACTCCAAACTCCCCCAGCTCTAGCCCCAGCTTGGTTGGGATGATAGCACCCACCTCATCACTGCCATATCTCCCACACTCTCCAGCTTTCATCGCCCCATGGAGTCCCCCAGATTATGTGTCAGAGGGTCCTGGTGGGTCCCTCAGCCGCACAGCTGCTCCCAACAGTGCTGGAGGCCTCTGTTCACTGCCACATTGTTCCTGGGGACAAAGCTGGGGTGCTCCAGGGTGTCCTGAGCCCCCACGCTGGTGGCACCCTGTGCCCTGACTGGATTGGGTGACAGCATGAGGTTCAGATGCGGGGAACTGAATGTGTCTGGCACAGCCAAAGACGATTCTTCTTCCAGATCCCATGCTCCCAGGCACTCTTCCTGGCAGTGGAAGCCCATTTACCTGTATTGACACCAAGAAAACCACCTCAAAGGGTTGTGGAGGGCCCATGTGGCCCTAGCTCCTGCTTGTGGGGCTACAATCCATGGGGTTGGCACAGCTTGGCATGGTGGGATGTGGCACGGTAGAGGGTGGTGCAGTGTGTAATGGGACGACATGGTATAGGATAATGTGACTTGGCATGACAGTGTGACCTGGCACAGCATGACATGGCACAATATGGCATGGCATAGTGTGATGGCACAGCATGGTGTGACGTGATGTGACCCAGCACAGCACGGCAGGACACACCTGTACCCCCGTGGACAGCTGAGCACACACCTGAGGGCACACCCCAGTGAACAGCTGTGCTCAGAGGTGCACACCCCCACACACGTTACACCTTTGTGCTTCCACGCACACACATGCAGACCTCACTGCACACCTGCGTGCACCCGTGGAACTGAATCTGACCTTAGAAGGTTCCAGCAGAGCCTGGTGACATTCCCAAATCCTCCAGGGATGGGATCCTGCTCCAGCCTCTGGCATTAAGCCAGGAAAAAAGCTACTGGGATAGGAAGGGGGTTCAAGGAGTCCCCCACCAACCCTCCTTGTATCCCTGGAAGACAGGAACCAGCACCAGAACCAAACCCTCCTGGGGACATCAGGGTAGGGGGTGGTAGGTAGTGGGATGGGGATCCTATCTGCATCCCAAGGGACAGTCACTTGGGGCCCATTAATCCTGGGAGGGTTTGATTTCCATATGTATTTCACGTTCTACTCTTTGAAACCCTGAGGTGGCCCCAGTAGTGACCATGTCTCCTATTCCACCATGAGCAGCTCCCTGAAGGAGCCTCCATGGGGGGACCGCAGCCTCTGTGTCCCCATGGGGACAACTTGGACTGCTCTGTTCCACTTGAGATATTAAATATTTCCTTGAAGAAGGTCATGAGAAAAAGATTCAGCAAGGGGTTTGCACCAGGATGTCGCTTGGCTGGGGAGATGTGACAGCAGGTCCCAGCTCCCAGTGGTGTTTCCCACTCTTGGTGACATTCCTGACTCCTGGTGATGAGCAGGAGACTCAGGAGTGCCCTGGGATGAGGGTGGTGGTATCAACAGCTGCTTCTTCTGGGGACACAAAGGGCTGGATGCGCATAGCATGTTTATTGCCATAAGGAAACAGGGACAATACAGAGCAAGTGCCTGGTGGCTTTTATACTCTCAGTTCCCATTCCTCACCTTGCCAGCCCAGCTGACCCAGCAAGCCCCCTCCCATGGGAATGACAAATTCATCCTGGCTCCTGCATGGTTCACAATTTGCTTCCCCCTTCCTTAAAAAACTCCAATATCCTGTGAAACCCCAGGACCATCCAGTGCCCCATCCCTGAATGGCACCAGGGCACTTTGACACCCACAGCTGCACCCCTAGAGCCCTTCATGCCCATCCCAGGGCAGCTCCTGCCCATATCTGTGTCCATTCCTGTGTCCATGCCCAGCGGTGGCCGGGCTGTGGTTCTACCCTCTCTGACACCGCTCGCTCCAACTCTTGGGGTGTTTTATTGTCACTGTGAGCGCCCAGCGCTGCCTACAAGAAATAAGTGATGTTTTCGGGGTTCAGCGGTGCTTGGATCTCCAGTTTTCGGGCTTTGCGGTCCTTCTCTACAATCTCCAGCCGCAGGGTTGGCACCTTGGATTTTTCTGTGCTGGAGGAAGACCCCTCTGTGGTTTTCAGCAGCTGCTTGTCGGAGTCCTCCACAATGATCCTGAGGGTGCAGCCCTGTGGCAGCAGGTCCTGCTCGTAGGCAGCTGCCAGCTGGTTCACCACGCGCCGCTCCACCTGAGGGACAGACCAGATCCTGTCAGGAAAACCCTGTGGAAAGTCTCCCATTGAGACGGCCAGCTCCTCCTCACCCTCAGGTAGTGCAAAATCATGCAACCTTTTCGTCATCCCACTTATTCCCTGTCTCTGGAGTGTGGGTGTGCCACTTCCTCCACAAGACCACAGACATCTCCCCAGAGATGAGGACAGTCAAACCCACACAGTCATGAAATCATGGAAGGGTTTGGGTTGAAAAGGACTTTTTAAAGTTCGTTAACATTTCATACCCCCCTGCCATGGGCAGGAACACCTTCCACTAGACCAGGTTGCTCCAAGCCACGTCCAACCTGGCCTTGAACACTTCAGGGATGAGGCTGCCACAGCTTCTCTGGGCAATCTGTATCAGAGCCTCACCACCCTCACAGGGAAGAATTTCTTCCCAGTATCCCATCTAACCCTACCTTCTTGCAGTTTGAAGCCATTCTCCCTTAATTTATTACTCCAGGCCCTTGTCTGAAGTCCCTCTCCAGCTGTCTTGGAGCCCTTTTAGGCACTGGAAGGGTCTCTAAAGTCTCCACAGAGCCTTCTCTTGTTCAGTATGAACACCCCTAGCTCTCCCAGCCTGTCTCCAGAGCAGAGGGGCTACAGCCCTCAGAGCATCTCCATGACATCCTCTGGCTTTGCTCCAGTGACTCCATCTCTCTTTTCATGCCTTTCCAATTCTGGCTCTCCCTGGGCAGTGGGGCCAGAGGTGACAACATGAACTTCACCCTAACTTCCCTCTTGTCTTCACCTCGTGTTTGATGGAGCGGGCACCATAGTGAAGGTTGTAGCCATCAGCCAGCACGTCCATGACCTCCCTGTCCCACAGCAGTGTGATGTTGTGCCTTGCCTTGGCCTGCCAGGGGGAGGGAAGGAAAAGGAAAAAGAATTATGGATGTTTCCCAGCAAGCCTGGCACTCTTCTCCTTGAGCAGCGAGGATGCTGCACTGGGGTGCTGAAAAGGGATGAGCTCCACCAGGCCAGTTCTTCCACAACAAAGGAACCCCAAAATCCCATTTAGCCCTCAGAGAGCTCAGATGTGCAAAGACCAATTAGACAAATGAAATCTATGAAAGCAGCCAGGAGCTCATCCCTGCTGCAGTCCAAGAGGAACCATCTCTGCTGCTCCCAGAGGTCCCAACTCTCTCCAGCACGCCAAGTTCAACAGCTTGTATGATGATGGTAAAGATACACATCATTGTGTTTCTTTACTCCAGGGCAGATGCTCCAGAAGTGATTTCTTCCAGAGTTATTCTGAGAAGTCTCCTCTAAAGCCACTGATATTTTTTTACCTTTTTGGCCCAAAAATTGAGCTCCTTGTTGACCAGCTGGATAAGCTCCGAGTGGCAAAAAGGGAGAAAATAGACAATTTCATTGATCCTCCCCAAGAATTCGTCCCGTCTGAAGTGAGCCTGCAAGAACAAGGGAGGAGGTCAGCAGGGAGAGGGATGGTGACCCTGATGGGAACAGCAGTGGGAGTGGCATTGCAGAAGGAGCTCCCCAGGGATCATCCCACTTCCCACAGCTCCCAAAAGCATTCCAACCCCCATGCCACAGAGCTGGACAGCATCCTGAGGTGCTTTAGAAACATCTTAAAGAAACTGAAGGTCATAGGGATGTCACTGCAGTCAGGTTTTCCTGACCTTGGGAGAGCAGAGAACCCCCAAATCACACTGCAGCACTTCCTGTCCTGTGTCCCCTTCGCACCATGCACCGTGGCTCCACTCCAAGAGTAAAGAAGCTGTGATTTATTTCAGCTGGGCTCTGACCTCTCCAACATTTTTAGTGGAGTTACATCCCTTCTTCTCATAGCTGGTAGAGAAACACAGGGAAGGAGTCTGGGACTGAAGCTCAGGACACCTGAAACTTGAGCCATGAAAACACTGTCCATACCTTCAAGATGGGGCGAATAACCTTTTCCTTGAACTGCTTGGAAATGGTGATCTTGTCGGTCATCTGGACATCCTCTGGAAGAGAGGTGGATGGGGGGTGTCAGTAGGGACAGTGGCTTCATCTCTGTCTGGATGAGCTGGAGCTGAGAGCAAGGAAGGGTCTGGGGGGTACTGCAGGACAGACCTGGGACCTCCACATGTGCCAGCAGTTTGCTTTGGCAGTGTGGTGTCCCTGCACTTGGCACTGTGGACAGCAGTTCTGGGTCCTGTGGTGCTCAAGGGGAACATCCTATGCTGATGTGGCTCCCCTGAATGGCCAAAGAGCCCTGGCTCTACCTCTGCTCCCTGCTCTGTGCCCACAGGAGTTGCTCCCAGAGGTTTTGGGAAGCTGAAGTGCCCAGTTGGGCTCCAGAGCTGCCGATGACCTGACACACAGTACACACTGGCCCTCTGGGGCTGTGAGCACTGAAAGAGCCTATGGTCTCTCCAGCAACCACCAAACTCATGTTCAGGGTGCCTGTGGCACTGCTCAGGCTGCAGTCTACTTCCCTCCTCTGACTGCAGATGGAGCCAGGGTCTGGCTGCTCTCGAATCCTGGCTCCCAGCCACTCTGGATGCTAGGCTGCAGCATCACCCTTCTTCCTCCCAGTGTCGTCTCCCTCTTTGTCTTCATCATCCCAGTTCTTCCCACAGCTTCACCAATTCTGCACTCATTCACCTCCATGTGCTGTTCGACACCAGAGTGCTCACAGAGAGATAGATTCCTGTGCTCTGGATTGGATCCTGGCAGGCAGGGCAGGGGACACAGACCCATGCTGGGTGCTGGGACCTTGTCTCAGCTTTGCAGCCTTGATGAGGATTGCTGCCCCTCACCAGCAGTGGCAGAAGGGGTTCTCAGGCTCCACTGGATAGGTAGTTTAGGTTAGAAAAGCCCTCTGAGACCATTAAGTCCAAGGGTTCCCCCAGCACTGCCAAGCCCACAACTAAACCATGTTCCCAAGTTCCACATCCACATATCTTTTAAATCCCTCCAGGGATGGGAACTCCAGCACTGCTCAGGGCAGCCTGTGCCACGGCTGGACAACACTCTCGGGGAGTAAATTTTCCCAGTATCCAACATAAACCTCTCCTGGCATAAATTGAGACTGTTTCCTCTTGTCCTGTCCCTTGTTACCTGGGAGGATACACTGATGCCCACTTAGCTACATCCTCTGTTCAAGCAGTTGTAGGGAGGAGGAGGAGGTTCCCCCTAATGCCCAAAGTGGTGCGGGGTGCTCTGGAATCACCTGATCCAGCTCCAATCCTTCTCTCTCAGGCGTGGATACCAATAAGTCCCAGTGTTTTGGCAGAGGAGAGCTGGAAAGGTAGAGGAGCCAGCACTGCTACCAGCATTCTCACTTCCCACATGTAATATCTGCTGCTGCCACTGGTAGATGCAGAGCCCACTGGGGAATCTGCTCCTTCCCTTTATCTTCCCATTTATCTGCCTGCCAGGCACTTTAGTGACTTCCTGCCATGGTATCTCCACACTGAGAACTCAGAAAATGGGCAGGAGCTCCTTGAAACCCAATTGAGGGCAGCTGCTGTGCCCAAATGCCCTTCTCAGCTCCTCTCCTGCTGCAGCTGTACTGCCCCAGAAATTAAAATTCAATGCTCTCCTCATTGAGCAGGGAAACGTTTGGCATTTTCAAATGTTATTCTGGAAAGTTCAGTTGACGATGTGTTTTGTCCTTTACCCAGCCTGATTGAAGTTTAAAGATTCTGAATTAAGCCAGTGTCGACAGCCACTTCTCCAAAGTAAGAGACCAGGAGAAAGAAGCTGGAAAATAGATTTGATGCCAAAATCTAACGTTTTTTCCTGTTCCTGTGGAGCTGATGCAGGAATATGGTGTATCTGAGATGGCACAGACTGCTGGATACCTTGAGAAAGATGTGGCATCCAGACAATTAAGATCATAAAAGGATCTTAAAAACCCCAAAGTAAAGGGGGGCTTTAATTTTTTAAAACTGATGAGAAAAGAAAGGATGCAGTCATGGCTTCCTGGTTATCCACAGCACAGCAGCACTGATGGAAACAGGCTTTTCCTCTGCTCCGTGTGACAAACACCACCTAAAATGGACAGTCCTTGGTGCTAGCATCACCATTCATCTGTATATCCTCAGAGTTACCAGCAAAGGCACTGGACATTGCACATCAAGTTGTTAATTTTCAATCTCAGACTGCCCTTGCTCTCCTCATTCCCCTTTTATTACCTAATTCACATTTTGGGAAATTTTTCTCCAGGAGCCTGATATCTGAGGCCAGGGCTCCCATTCCACAGGGAAGTAAAATTCACTAAGCTCAGTCCTTTCGGGAAGGACTGAGAGGAAACAAAACTTTTCTCTTTCATATGAGCACCTGAACCAGCCACAGTCTTTTGCAGGAAGCATTTGGAAGGGTCCCAAAAGAAAGAGAAGGATGAGTTGATAAAGAGAATCATGGAATCACATAAGAGTTTGGGTTGAGAGGGACCTTAAAGACCACCCAGTTTCAATCCACCTGCTCTGAAATCTTCATTATTTGACATTGTATCCTTCAGAGGAAGACTGCATCTTAAAGGCTCTGTCCAACCTCTCAGCCTTTCTCATCCTGTGCTCACTTCCCTGAAAGTGTTTCAGGCCAGATTGGATGGGGCTTGGAGCAACCTGGTCTAGTGGAAGGTGTCCCGGCCCATGGCAAGGGGCTGGAATGGGATGGTCTTTAAAGCTCCCTCCAACCCAAACCCTTCTGGGATTTCATGACTTCCTGGCAGAGGAGCGTTCCCAAGTCATGTGGACCAATCGGGACCAGTGGAGAGGGGACTGAAGGTCTGGGTGTGCCCCCTGCCAAGGGATGACTAAGCTGGTGTCAAAGTTGTATTAGGAGGGAGGGAGGTTCTTTAGGGATTTGAAAATTGAAACTCCAGTACCTAAGTTTTCTGCGATCCTTTTCTTGCTCATCTCCATGGCCTCTTGCCGGAGCTGCAGTGCATGCTGTGCAATCTCCTCACTGGCCACATTGGAAGTCATGATGAAGATGGCATCCTTGCAGTCAATGGTCTTCCCCTTTCCATCTGTCAGCCTGCCCTGCAACAACAGCAAGATGACACCAGTTGTGTCAGCAGGTGCTGGAGGACATAGCCAAAACACCAGGAAAAAGAACATGGGTCCTGTTTTTCCCGAGAGTGAATTTAATTTTGAAGGGATACCCAAGGATTGAGGTGGAAGGAAGCAAGGATGAGGTTGGAGAAGTCCTTGTCTCTCTATGAATGGCAGGAACTTCTCCTGCACATGGTCCCAGCCTGCCCCGTCCAGGACAGAACTGATGGAAGCACTGGGAGATGCCTTGCCAGGAGGAGGGTTGGGCCAGTCCATGTCCTTGTTCAGCCTGGAGAGAAGGAGGCACTTCTCACTCTCTACAGCTCCCTGACAGGCAGTTAGATCTGCGATGGGGGTCTTGGTCTCCTCCCAGTTAAAAAGGGACAGGACAAGAACAAATGGCCTTAAGTTGCACAAGGGAAGGTATAGATTGGATACCAGGAAATATTTCTTCCCTGAAAGTGTTGTCCAGCCTTGGCACAGTCTACCCAGGGCAGTGTTGGAGTCTCCATCCCTGGAGGGATTTAAAAGCTGTGTGGGTGTGGCATTTAGGTTTAGTGCTGGGTTTGGCAGTGCTGAGGGAAGGGTTAGACTTGATGGTCTCAGAGGGCTTTTCCAACCTCGATGATTCCATGACTGTGTGGCTCCCCATATGTAACTCCTCAGCCTTTGACGCTCTGCCTACCTCCCTGTGATGGTTTCAGGTCTGACAGAAGCCCCAGGCTCAGGTCAGCACTAATGCTAATGCTATCCCTAACCCGGACCCTAACTCTGCCTGTGGCTGTGGTTTGGGCTGGGCAGAGCCCACAAATAACCATGTTATGGCTGTAACAGAGTGGCCTGAGTAGCAGAGCTCCTCATCCCTGTGGGATTGATCACCTGGCAAACCAGGGCTGCCCAGCACCATCACTGCTGAAGTGACATCAACCCTCAGCCCCCAAACCAATGCAGGAACCTTTCCAAAGCACCAGTGCTCTTGATTAATAATATAAAAAAGAGAGGGAAATAAGGAAAAAAGCAGCATCTCCCCAGGCTGTTTCTTTCCTCAATCCATCTCCAACAGCAGAGATCCAGCACAATGACACAAATCCTTGTTGGGTGCTTGAGATTAACATTTGGGTTATTGCCCTGTCAAGTGCCTGGTACAGGAATTGATTTCACATTGAACTGCTACTGTGATGATCTATGCAAGAAAAATGGTGTTATTAATCCTTAAAATAAAAAAACCTTCAAAACCTTCCAGCACGTTGCCCTGGAGTTTGGTGGCCTCTGAGGACAGACTGGGACCTTTAAAATCAACCTGAGAGCTGGAGAGTGACTTTGGACAAGGGCCTGGAGTGACAGGACAAGGGGGAATGGCTTCACACTGCAAGAGGGCAGGGTTAGATGGGATATTGGGAAGAAATTCTTCCCTGTGAGGGTGGCAAGGCCCTGGCACAGGTTGCCCAGAGAAGCCATGGCTGCCCCATGCCTGGAAGTGCTCAAGACCAGGTTGGACATAACTTAGAGTAACCTGGGCTAGTGGAAGGTGTCCCTGCCCGTGGCAGGAGAGGTGGACTAGATGTGCTTTTAAGGTACCTTCCAACCCAAACTCCTCCATCTGTCATCCCTCTCACCCCTCACTGTCACCTTCTTCATGTCCCTTGTGTTGATTCTAACCTCTAATGTGGATTTACCTCATCAAACAGCTGCAGCATGATGGTGAGCACATCAGGGTGGGCTTTGTCCACCTCGTCAAAGAGTACCACAGCATTTGGGCACTGCCTCAGCTTTTTGGTGAGCTGTCCACCCTCTTCATGGCCCACATAGCCGGGTGGTGAGCCGATGAATTTCGCCACCTGGGAGGAAGGAACGGGAAAGGTGAAGGCTGATCCATGGACAATGGGAATGAAGCCCTTCTGGTAGTTCATCAGGCTGCCACCACTCTTTGCTGCTGCCAAAATAAATTCTATGTTCTTTGTGACACCTATCACACCCCAGGTATCCCAAAATCAGCTTAATAAGCAACAATTAAGCAAAATAAGGATTAAGCAATTCCCTGCCCAGAGCTCAAACCAGTAGAATCCAAGGAGCAGGCATGGCCAGGCGGGAAGGCACCAGCCCTGCTTTGCTATGTAGGGTCTGAGCAATGTGTCCGAGGTGTTCAAGACCTATTTTCATCTCTTTTAGCCTTTTAAGAGCAAGAACTCAAAGGATTATAAGTGGCAGGTGGTTCTGGTGCAGAATCAAAGCCACAAGTAGGCTCTGTAGGAAGAGGCCACAAGTAAAATACTTTTCCTATGTCATCACTTCTTGACATAGTGTTTTTTAGAACATTTAGAAATTTAGAAGTTTATATAGAGTAGTATTTCTGACAACAGGAAAGTTTTGGCAAAATGACAATTTTTGACACATAGCTCAGTGCATCTTACATCTACCCATGTCTGAGTGTCATCCAAAGTCACAGCCTGTTATCACAGAATCATGGAATGGTTTGGGTTGGAAGGGACCATGCAGTGCCAGCTCTGCTGCCATACATAGGGATACATTCCAGTCCACCAGGTTGCTTCAAGCCCTATTCAATCTGGCCTTGAACACTTCCAAGGATGGGGCAGCCAAAACTTCACTGGGCAACCTGTCCAAGTGTTTTACCACTCTCATTGCTAGGACCTTGCTACTTTTTGGGGACACAGAGCCCTTTAAAGGGATTTATGACCCCCTCAGGTCCAGGGGTGACCTTGGCAAGGATTACAGAAAACTTGGCACCTTGGACCTCCTGTGGCACCAGAACTGGGCAGAAGTTGTGATGGGAGTGGTGGACTTGGCACCATCGTCCTGCATTCTGCTGGATTGTCTCCCTTTCCCACATGGAAGGTAGGCTGAGGCAAAGATCTCACACTGGACTTAGCAATGTTTTAGGGATAAGGGGTTTGGGGTAAGCTGTGCCTGCCTGGGCAATGTTACGTGATGAACAGCACGTGGCTGTGGGTTTCAAGATGATCCTCTGGATTCCACCATCTCTTCTCAGCTGCTCTCTCCCCAAGGGCTGACCCCACCCCAAGGGAATTCACAGCACTGGACACATACTGTTGAAGTTTTCCTTGCTCCTTTGTCTCTGTTCCTAATTTGCCTCAATGTCTTGGTTCCAGCCAGGACAGAGTTAATTTTTGCAGTAGCCAGGAGGGGCAAGGCTTGCACCTGGAGGATATTCTATCTTACCTCATGTCATTGCCGGGAGCGGAGGGAAAGGAGTCTTCTGGGGAGAATGGGTTCCTTCTGGTCAAATAAGAGCAGCAGAAGGATGTGGAATAATGTGAAGTAGCTGGTTCTGAGCTGGAGGGTGTGGCTGGGGGAGCGTGGCTGTGGCTGGGTTGGGTCAGTGAGCATTTTGCATGTGAATCACTCTCTCTCTTTTACATACTTTTGTTTTTAATATTGTTGCTTGTTTGTTTTCTTATGTCATTTCTGTTTCCAATAAATTCTTGTTATCTCAACCCATGGCCTTTACCTTTTGAGCCTCCAGTTCTCCTCTCCAGTTCACTGCTGTGAGGAGGGACAAGAGGACACAGGGAGTGAGTGAGCGGCTCCTGGTTTGGAGTGTCTCAGTGGGAGCACTAAATTGGGGAGTACCATGCCTACACAATCAATTAAGGTTGCTTTCTGGCAATTTACTTGCAATTTAATGCACAACTTAGAGCAACTCCTGCTGTTCTGCTATGTTCCCACCCCGACACACCAAAATGCCCATTTTTTCTGGATTAAATTTGAAGCTGCTCCCTTCAGAGCCCATTTACTGACCTCATGCCTCTCCTGGAACTCTGACATGTCCAGTCTGATGAAACCCTGCAAAAGACTTAGGATGAGATTTGATCAATCTGCTTGCTGCCAGAGCTGGAGCAGTACTGACAGGGCTGAAATTTTCTAAATAAAATAGATATTTTTGTGGTTCAGCTTTTTAGAAATCAATCACAAGAAGAATGCAACACCCCTCCACAAAAATCCAGCAAAAATCATAAGGCTGAGGTGAACTGGGCTTGTGGGTGATCACCTAAAACAGAGAATAGCATTAGAGAATTTATAGCTTCCACCCAAGTATCCATTTTGCATCTGAAAAGCTGATGATTCACTGCAGGTACTGAATGTTGTGATCATGGAGCTGTAATCCACCTCCTAGATGGGAAAGGAAAAGAAGGGAAGGAGAAGGAATGGGAGGGAATAGGAGTATTTCAGTTGGAAAGGACCTACAGTGATCCTCTCATACAGATGACCAAGAAGAAGCCAAGCCTCAATTTCCCAGCATTATCCTGGCCATAGTCAACCAGACATAACCACTGTCCATGACGGAGAAGGAGACATGTCTGGGAATACATCTCATCTGGACATGTACATGGCACACTCATGCACACCATCACATAGGGATCCCAGAATTAGAGAACAGAATCACTGAACAGTTTGGGTTGGAAAAGCCTTCTGAGACAACAGAGCCAAACTGTTCCCTCAGCACTGCCAAGCCCACCACCAACCCATGTCCCCAAGTGCCACATCCACACATCCACATGTTAAATCTCTTCAGGAATGGGGACTCCACCACTGCCCCAGTCAGCCTTTTCCAGAGCTGAACAGAAAAAAATTTCCCTAATATCCAAACTAAACCTCCCTTGTTGCAACTTGAGGCAGTTTCCTCTTGTCATTTTTTACCTGGGAAAATAATGGAATCAGAGAATGATTTAGGTTGGAATGGACCTTTAGGACAATCCCATTCCAACCCCCCTGCCATGGGTAGGGACACCTTCCACAAGACCAAGTGGCTCCAAGACTCATTCAACCTGGTTTTGAACACTTCCGGGGATGTGACAGCCACAGGTTCTCTGGGCAAAATATTCCCATGCAAAAATTTCTCAGAAAATTATTAAAATATCTACAAATTACCCAGGGCAGAGCAAGATGGAAAAAAATTGACTCTGTCTTGCAAATGAAAGGGGGACAGTTTCAGATTTTCCTTTCTTAATCCGTCAGTTCCTGTGAATTGCTGCCCCTCATCAGAGCTGAGGGGGGTATGACCCCCTCTCATCCCTCATTAGGGGACCAATGGCTGAGCTGGTTCATTCCTAATAAATCCCAGATTCCTGCTGCTATCAAATTGACACAACACTCAGGGTTTAACTGATTTCCCCACTGGATGTCTGGCCATGGAGTGGTTCTATGTGCGGGATTAGG
Organism: Ploceus nigricollis; assembly: GCA_013399945.1. Classification (NCBI taxonomy): domain Eukaryota; kingdom Metazoa; phylum Chordata; class Aves; order Passeriformes; family Ploceidae; genus Ploceus; species Ploceus nigricollis. The sequence continues at coordinate 15,985 of VXBC01009293.1, forward strand.
GATGAAGGTGCTCAAGATCCAGGATTTATGGCTTCTGGAAGGCATTTATAGAGGCATGAGGAAAAGAAACCAGAACAGCTGTTTTTATAGTGTTGGCTCCAGTTTGGTCTTCTTTCTACATGTGTTGCTGCGTTGTGTGTCCATTCACTGCTGGAGGATGTGGGGAAGAGGGATTCATCTATGCACAGCTCTGCTTGTCTTTCCTTCTTTTCCCTGGCTCCATGTGGGAGAGAGCTAAAAGCACCTCTTACAGGTAGGCAGAGGCTTAAATGTGAAACATGGAAGAGAATGGAATGGAATGGAATGGAATGGAATGGAATGGAATGGAACGGAATGGAACGGAATGGAAGATTGGGATTGAATAGAATGGTATGGAATGGAACAGAATAGATTAGAATGGAAGACGGGTATGGAATGGAATGGATTTGACTGAAATAGAATAAAATATTGGAATGGAATAGAACAGAACAGAGTAGAATACATTGCAATTGAATGGACTGAAATAATTGGAATGGAATAGAATTGACAGAATGGAATAGAATAGATTGGAATAGACTGGAAAGAAACAGAATAGAAAGAACTGAACAGATTAGAAACAAATGGAATGGCATGGAATGGAATGGAATGGAATGGAATGGAATGGAATGGAATGGAATGGAACAGGACAGGACAGAACAGGACAGAACAGGATAGAATAGAATAGAATAGAATAGAATAGAATAGAATAGAATAGAATAGAACAGGATAATAGAATAGAATAGAATAGAATAGAATGGAAACCCCAGACACCACTGAAGTGTTCTCCTGCAAAGCCACCACCTCCATTAAATAATTCCAACCCATCTTCTCTAAAATCTAACCACTGGGTAACAAACTAAATAATTTGAACTGCTTCTGGATACCAAACACTTCAGCACTTAAAATTTTGAGCAGGAAATCAATGTTGCATTGCTACAGTCCATACTGGCAGTGGAGCTAGGGACATGGAAAACAGATTTCTGGAATTTTATCCTTCTAACAATTTACAGTGATATTAGTAATAGAGGCAAAAAAATATGTTCACAACACAGGATGTCAAAATTAGAGCAAAATTCAACAGGAAGCACAAATGTTACATCCATTTAAATGTTTCCAATTCAAATATTCTGATAACATAGACAGGAGCATAGACAGTGTCCTGGGCTGATCCCACAGTGTGGGCAGCAGGGTGAAGTGGGGATTTTGCCACTCTGCTCTGCTCAGGTGAGACCCCACCTGCAAAGCTGCCTCCAGCTCTGGGGTCCAACATCAAAGGGATGTGGAGTTGTTGGAGTGAGTCCAGAGGAGGCCATGGAGATGCTCCGAGAGCTGGAGCCCCTCTGCTCTGGAGACAGGCTGGGAGAGCTGGGGGTGTTCAGTCTGGAGAAGAGATGGCTCCCAGAAGACCTTAGAGATTCTTCCAGGGCCTAAAGGGGCTGCAAGAGAAGGGCATGGAGTGACAGGACAAGGGGGAACAGCTTCCTACTGACAGAGGGCAGGATAAGACTGAAGAAATTCTTCCCTGTGAGGGTGGTGAGGCCCTGGCACAGACTGCCCAGAGAAGCTGTGGCTGCCCCATCCCTGGAAGTGTTCAAGGCCAATTTGGATGTGGCTTGGAGCAACCGGGTCTAGTGGAAGGTACCCCTGCATTTGACAGGAGGGGTGGAACTGGATGAGCTTAAAAGGCCCTTCCAACCTAGACCGGTCTGTGACCCCGTGACCTTCACAGGTCCCTCTCAGTGCAGAAGAAGCCCTTTCTGAGGGCAGCACAGCCACACAATGAATCCCCTGATGACCCTCCCCATACCCCTTTTACTGCCAGCACAAAGGTGGGATAAGCCATTACCTTTTTGATGTCCTTATGGATGTACTTGGCTGTTTGCTTGGCCAGCTCTGTTTTACCTGTTTTAGAGAGGGAAAGAAAAAACTTGCATTAAACCAGGTCTGTCCATCTTCTGTCTGTTCATCAGCTCTGCAAACAGCAGGGCTGGAACTTCCTGAAACCAATACATGTATTTTCCTTGGGAAGTAGGTGTTGCTGTTTTATCTCCAAGATCACATTCACTGGAGTTCCCAGCCTGGGCAGGGTGAATAGATGCTATAGAATAGTGGCATCTCTGCATTGGCTCCTTCAGCTTTAACTCTCACATAATGGGAACAAAGCTCTTTATTTTTCTCACAAAAAGATGTTGATAGATCAGAGTTTTGCTATATTGGATAGAGCAGATTTTTGCTATATTTACCCTCAATATTCCAAGTTCTTTGTGCAATGCCTTGTAATCTCCAAATAAAGAATTTCAAGGAAATGTGGTGTTTTTTCTTTGCTTTATGTAAGATGACAGTCAAAAAATTCTGGGATTAGGAACAATCAGTAATGGAGCAAATCCACCCTGGAAGGCATTTATAAAGGCTTGAGGCATTTACTGAGGGTGAACACATGCACCAGCTCATGCCAGGCCATGTTCTGTTCTCCTGGCCCATCCATCTGGGGAAAAACTTCATTAAAGAGGCAGTTTTATTGAAGTGTGGATGCCAGAAAACTTCTCTTCCCTGCTGCTACCCCCCAGCATGACACTGCTGGCTTTGTCAGGTTGATCAGGGGAAGGATTGGGCCAATTTTGGCTCCTGGGGTGACCAGCAAAACTGAGGTGAAGCCAGTCACCCCTCTGGAGGATGGATGCTCTGGAGGTTCACACTTGTCCCTTGCACATCTGTCAGCAGTGCACTGCACATGGATCCCTGTAGGATTTACTCACACACTGAAAAATAAATGAGCAGAAACAGAAAGAACTATTCTGAAGAAAGAAAGCATGTGTTTTAAAAAGGAAATTAGGTTAAAAAGTACATTCTTACTGGAGTATTGTACATCTGCCCACAACTGTATTGCAGGGACAATAGGTCTGGTGGGTCAGATCAGCAAATCACCAAAAAAAGGGCTATAAATATGGGAATTCATGGGGTGTGCTCTGCTCCACCTGATAAATCTCAGCCAAAATTTTGCATTTGACTTCAGTTTGAGCTTTGCTGACTTTGGATGATGCTGGATCAGAGCTCCTGATGTGTAAGGATGCAAGAAATTATGCTTCCTATAAAAAAGAGAGAAAAAAGAAGAGAAGAGAAGAGAAGAGAAGAGAAGAGAAGAGAAGAAAAGAAAAGAAAAGAAAAGAAAAGAAAAGAAAAGAAAAGAAAAGAAAAGAAAAGAAAAGAAAAGAAAAGAAAAGAAAAGAAAAGAAAAGAAAAGAAAAGAAAAGAAAAAGCCCCCATGGAAGTCCACGAGAGTGGAAGAGCCAACAATTTACATCCCTGAGTCTTTAGATATGCTCTAGCAGGGCAATGAAATATCAAAAATATTTTATCCTGGTTTTATACAGCCTTATAGCAACTTATTTGGAGTTAATGCTTGGCCTGGTACTGTTCTGTGGCAGGAGCATAGTCTCACCTGTGCCCCTTTAACCCCTCCAGCACTGGAGCATCAGCACCTTCTTGAGCCCTTTGGGAGGCAGTGGAGGCAGGAGAAGCCCTGAGATTGTTCCAAATGTCACAGATCAGTTACTTTGAAGCTGTTTTGTTGGGGTTTTTTTCCACAACTAAAAGTCATTTGGACCATTTCATGAACTGATCAGCTGTCATGTGGCATTTGATTGGGCTGGAGGACAAATCTTATCGGTGTCAATAAAATCCTGTCATTCCAAAGCAATCTGTGCCCACAGGAGCAAACGAGCAGAGATTCAGTTTGCAGGCAGCAAATTTCTACTATTATCTCACCATTCCCACCAGAATAGAGGGGTTTTCACCAGAAAGTTGTTATAGTAATACTTTTACTCTGAAAACTGCCCCTTTTTGAGACTTGGAGGGGGGTTGTCCTCTGGGATAACTCAGCATGAGGCTGGATGTGGCTGTGTGTGCTGGTGTCCAGCTGTGGTCACCCTGCTGGATGATGGGTGACCTGCTGAAAGACGACAGTGTGTTTAACTGGTATTTTATTCAGACCCTGCAGCCCTGCAACAGCTTCCACCCCCTCTCCTCAGGGCTCTCCATCCCCCTCACCACAACCCAAATGTTACCTATTCCAGATGATCCCAAGAAAAGAAACACCAGCGGGTGCTCCTCATCATACCAGCCATTTTCCTTCCTCCGAATAGCTGCATTTGAAGACAATGAAAACAAAAAAAGGGGGGGGAGGCATATAAATCAATGCCACAAAGCAAGTGTAATTATCACTAAGTATACACTATGTTTTACTGCTCTCTACCCACTCCCAGTCCTCCCTGCCATTAGTGCTCTCTAATTTGATTAGCTAGCCAAGGCCCCAGAGACACCTAATAAGGTTAGCATGGATTTGGAAAGCTGCCCAGAGCAGATTTCGGATAAAGTTTTCCAGGATGTGCACTCAGCGTTGCCAGGGAGATGGCGGAGGGGGGGGACAAGGATGGATGGATGGACAGAGGGATGGAGAGGCACTCTGCTCACCAGCTCCCAAGTGCAACCTTTCTGTGAGGAAAAAACATCAGTTTTGAAGAGGTTTATAGGTTATTTCTGGCATGGAATGGGAAGAAAGAGGTGGTTGAAGGTCACAAATGCTCTGAATTGGTGCAAGGATTAGGAAAAGTGTGGTGATTATCTCAGTGCCTCTCTGGATAGCGGCATCCAAGTGCATCCTGGGTGAGATACCAGTGGAAAATTTTACAAAAGGCAAGAGCCCTGATTCCCTCCCAAACTCCCAGTCCGACCAGCACAGCCCTTTCTCAGGACAGACATGGATCTGCTGTGCAGAGTGGGTGATAGCTCCCACCCCCATGGGTGCCCATGGCTCCCCAAGGTACTCTTCAGCCCCCCAGAGCAGCCTCAGACTCTGTGAGCGTGCTCACCAAACCAGCAATATCATTGCACTGGGCTTATTTGAAGGAGGAGGAACTGTTTTTGAGGCCAAAAGATCAAATCTCATCCTCTGCTGGCTGGATCTGGTCTCTGGAACACAGAAGTAGTTTCCCTGGATCAGACCAGCTTCTAGTTCAATGTGAAAGATTAACTGACATCCCAGCCTTTCTGCTTTATCCACAGTATTTCAATCCAGCCTGTAAATCTTGTAAGGTGTTTTGTAAAAGAGAACATGCACTGTACAGTCTCAGGACCCCTCAGACCCAGCCAGGTCTCATGACTGACACATGGCACCCCCAGATCCAGCCGAACCCAAAATGTGGCACATAGGAAGCAGTGCATGAAAACGGCAGGATGCTCAAAAATTGTAACTGAGAAAGAATTTGAAGGTAGCAGGGGAAAATAGCAGCACTGGAGGTGGGATGAGCAGAAGGAAAACACTGGGAGAGCTGTGGCTTAAAGCTCTTGGAATGCTGCTGCACACAGGCATGGCAAAGCTCTGCCTCTGCTGCCTTTCAGTGGTGTCCACAGCAAAAACAGGAATAAAGCCAAGAAAGAAAAAACCCACTTCTCTTTGTAACTGTCACCCTCAAAACACAACTCCCTCATCTTCTTCTGGCCACTATCCTGGGTCTCAGTCTCAGTCCTTGTCTCTCAGTCCTGTGTCTCCCTTGAATAAAGCACTGGCTGGCTCTGTGGGGAGCTGTGGGTTTGTTTTCTTCCCTGAGCTGGCAGGAGAGCATGAGAGTTTAAAACTGCAGAATTCTTAAATTCAGTCTCAAAGTGAGTCCATAAAACCCTTTTCTTGATGGGGTATGGTAAATAGAAGACACCTAAGAAAAGGCATCCTAGGCATGGCATGCCAAGAGCTCTTCCTGCACGGGAGTACAAACTGACATGGGAAATAAAGAGTGCCATTTTGCACATAAAAAGATTTGCATATAAAAATATTTAAACAATATTTCCATTTTGCAAATAATAAGAAATGGAATGTCACAGCCTACAGCCTGACATGGAAATGCTGCCTCTGCCAGCAGGGACACACTGGGAAGATGTTAAACAGCAGCAGCTCAGGTGAGATATTACAGCAGCTGGAGTTTATAGGTGCATGGAAGGGTCTCATGGGAATTTGGACCTGCAAGACCTGCATGAAACTGAGCTCCTCAGAGTCCATGCTTGTATTCCAGGAGACCCAGGTAGCATGGGAGCCAGCAGATCCGGTGAGGATTAGGAAAACAAGAGCAAAGCCTCACTACAAGAACAAATCAATGAGCAGAGGTTAATGACAAGGGGTGTGAGGAGTGACCTGACCACAGTCATTAAGTATCTTCCCAAGAAGGCACTGAACTTGCTCAGCTACAGAGAAAATTAAGGTGCTCCAGGGGCTGGAGCAAGAGGATCAAACTACAAATAAAGCAGAACAGTTTTAATAATGAAGGTGATTAACCACTGCAGCCACTTAGGAAGAGAGTGGGACTGAATTCCTAATCCCTGTGAAGTCTGCAGGGAAAGCCAGTAGGGCTTCCCAAAAGGCACTGGTAACTCAGGATGAAGATTAAGGTTTGCATCGCTGTCCAGACATAAAAAAGAATCCCCAATTTAACCTTAAATCCAAGGCATGTAGAATCACGCAATTGTAGAAGGGTGTGGGTTGGAGGGGACCTTAAAGACCACCAGTTCCAACCCCTTCAGAAATGGGACTGAGTGCTGGGATTGTGCATTTAGTGGGAGCTGAACCCCAGTGCTGCAAGAACTTGCCATTCTGTGCCCGGACACAGGCAGATGCATTACCTGTCCCCCTGGCCATGCTAATGAGTCCTGACTCCTGCCAAGGCTTAATTAGCTTGGGCACAAGGCCAGATGCAGCACTGGCTGGTGCCTGGCTCTGTCTCACCCTGCCTGGGCATATCAGCATGACAGACCAGCTTGGCTGCAGCCAGCAATCCGGTTCTGTTCAAAATCCCGGGCAAAGACTGGTGGAAATCCCATCCTGTCCTTCAGCTGCTCCCTGGCCATGTCATCCCTGGAAAGAGCCACTGCAGGAGATGAAGAGGAGAAAATGCTCTGCCACTGACAGGGAGGTGCAGAGAAGAGTCTGTGCTGCATCCCTCTGTGTGCCCTTCCCAGTGCTGCACATGTTCCTTCTCAACCCTTTACAGCAGTGAATGGGAGGTCAACACCTGGGGTGGGAAATTTCATAAAAACTGATAGGGAGTAACACAACCACCAATAATTCCTGCAGCTATCTCAGCTAAGATAATAATGGTAATAAAAGTAATAAACTTCTGCTTTGGGGCATGGAGTGACCACTCACAGGGTCAAGCACGTTCAGGGTCCAAAGACAGTGGGGTTAAGTGCTGCCTTCTTCCCCTCCCCTGTGCAGCAGGATGCCAGAATTTATGGATAAATACTCAAAGCAACTCCAGGGATATAAAGCACCCCTTAAAAAACTACCATAAAGTTAGAGCTTAGATTCAGCATGTGATCTCTGTCTGAAGATGCTGAGCATCATATTTAGGAAGAAATTCTTCCCTATGAGGCTAGTGCAGCACTGGCACAGGTTGCCAAGAGAAATTGTGCCTGGAAGGCCAGGCTGGAACTGGGCTTAGAGAGACCTGGTCTAGTGGAAGGTGTCCCTGTCCATGTCAGGGGGTTGGAATGAGATGGGCTTTAAGGTCTCTTCTAAGCCAAACCATTCCATGGTCACTAGTCAGCAGGTTAATCAGATCAACAGAGTGATAAGGTGTAAACGCTTTTCTACAAGCAGCCTGAAAATTATGAGCTATTCCAGCACACAGCACTCTTGAGGTTTAGAAAAACTTAAAAAATCTGGATATCCCTAGGGAAGGGACACCACTCCCTAGGTTCTACCACTGGGGCTGGAGGAGGCTCTCTCAGGCTGTCCAGTGCAGTGTTCAGCTTCAGCAGTAGGAACAAATCCCCATCCCAGGGCAGTGCAGTGTTCAGCTTCAGCAGCAGGAACAGAAGCCCCATCCTGGGCCAAAACAGAATATCAATGCTAGTTCCAAGGATGAAAATCTCAGCTAGGAAAGCCACAGAAGTACTCTTCTCCTTGGAGTCTGCACTGTCAAAGCAGGTGCTGGCCACGCTGATCGCTCTTCATTGTCACCCAAGCATGAAATCCATGCTCTGCCTCTGGGAAAGCTGCCCCCTTCCTTCCTCCTGGCATAAATAAATAAATAAATAAATAAATAAATAAATACCAGGAGGGAGGTCACACTGCTGTGCTGAAATCTCATTATGACATTCGGCCTCAATGTCCAAAACAAGAGCCTGATGATGATGACGCTGGGGCCTTCTTCTGCGGAGCCGTTCCTGGCATTGCTGCCGTGCTCTCGCTTTATTTCGTCCATCTGTAACGGTGTGACTGCAGCCCTGCGTCTCCAAGAGGCCCTTCAGCCCGCTATTGAACTGATAAATTCACTGTATTACTTTACACAAATCAATACCCCAGCAGTTATCAGCACTTGATGTGACTGAAATTGGTTTCAGCCAATTTGTGAGTGTAATAAATGTCCATTTATCAAATCAATTCATTCTGCGGGGCTCCTCGGTCCGTCCGGGTTTGGGGTACCGCAGGGTGAAGGCTCTGGGGCCAAACCCATCGTGGGATCATTGCTTCCATCTAGGTACTGCATTGATGCTCCAGGGTCCGCAGCATTCCCAAAGAAGCTCTCTTCCAGCCCTGCTGCTGGTGGTTCAGGGTTATGGAACCCCAAATTAGACCAAAGCTGTGTCCTTGCAAAAGTTTCACCTGACCTGCAGGCAGCAACACACATCAAAAAACAGCCCTCATAAAGGATCCTATATTGCCCAAAATAACCCCAGTTTCCTTTGGACCAGAGCAGGATGATAGTCCTCCTCATCCATTTCCCTACAGTTTTGAAACACTGACTGATTTTCAACATCATAGCTGCTCAAAATTGGGAATTTTATCATTAAAACATAGATTTTTTTGCACTACCCTTTCTTCAAAATCCCTGAAAAATAAACAACACTTTTCCTTCCTCGCTCCTTATTCAACTTCAGGAAGAGCTGGAACAGATTGCTTCAACCCTCAAGGTTTATTCCCCCTGAAAAGGGGAAGCGGTAGGTTTGAACCATGCTACTTCTAAGTGAGTACTGACTGGCAAACATGGTATATCTGTATAAAAAAGGTATTCTTTACCTGGCATAATATTTAGGATATTAGACCAAAAAACCAAATACACATATATATGTATTTGGGAAAAATGCCTCCTTTAGCTTATAGCCTCAGAGAGGAGATATTGCTGATCCCTTCTGCCTCCTCATCTTCCAGTGAAAAGGCAAAGCAGCCCTAATCAGATCCAGAGCTCAACCATTTATGGAAGTGCCTGGAAACACAACCCTAAGCCTTTTAGCTACTTATTTGTATGTACCAGTTAGAGAATCCCACCAGTTCCTGAGATGGCAGCAATGACCTGCCTGTTTCTGATGTCAGGAGATGGAATATTTAATGTGGATTTTGTTAAGATGAACTGAACATCTACACCCGTCAAGGGGGGTGGCCAAGCTGCCTCCCACCATCATCCAGTCAGGCACTGGTAGGAACCTTGTATGCTGGGAGATGCCCAGTTACCATCAGTTAACCATCATCCACCTTCTCCCAGTCCTGTCCTGCTCCACATATCAGAAAATAGTGCTGCAAGGCTTGGATATATCCTATGGAGGCAGTGGGGAAGGATTTTCCCTCTGTGGCAGGGATGCCATGCTGTTGGGGCTGTGGCTGCAGTGAGCTCCCCACCAGCGTTCCCAGAGCATCCCCTTGCAGGGTGTTGCTGGGATAACAGCTAGACTTGGTGATCTTAGAGGTTTTTTCTAAATTATTCCATAATTCTGTGACTCCGTTATATCCCCATCGCTCCAGACCTTGTGCTTCTAACCCCAGATCACACTTCCCTTTGTATTCCTGGCTAAGCCCCTCTGGAGACTGTTTGGATCATGCACCGAGTGACGGATTAAATCCAATTATTCAATTAAAGCACCAGTTATAAATTAAACATATCAGCCAGGTTTGGTGGATCTGAAGATGTGGTGTGTGGCAAGTCTGCTCACCAGCAAATGGCAGTGGTGAGGGCAGAGTGGAGGGATGCAGCATCCCCAAAACGGCAGGAAAACCAGCTGAGCACAAAATAAATAGCAAAGATAGAGAGGAAGTGCTTGAGAGAGAAAGTCCTGTCTTAAAATTCATCCTTCTGGACAGAAAACGAAAAGAAAAGAAAATGAAAAGAAAAACTGGACAGAAGGGGAGGGGGGGAGGAGGGGACAGAGAGTCTCCCACTACCTTTTGGTCCAATATCCTGAGGCTGTAGGGGTATCAAGCACATTCCCTATAATTCAATAAGAAAAACCTCCATAAAGGCAAGGACGTTAATGCGCAGAAACGCCACCTGTGTCAGGAACAGGCACTGCCCATTAATCACAGCTCCCCAATTAGCCGGGCTGCTGCCCCCAGGCACAGCCGCTCTCTGAACACACAGGGTGGCTGTTGTTTTTGCAGGAGTGTAGACTCCTTCTGAGCTCCTTCCCGGCTCCTTCTCAGCTCCCAGCCCACACTGGGCTCCTCTTTGTTAACTAAAGGCAATGGGTTTGTGTTTCTGACAGCATGTTCCTTGTGATTCTGCCCTGGCCTCAACAGCTCTTACTTTGCTGTCCCATTTTCAGGCATTAACTGGGATGCACGGATGGGTCAGGAATTATTGACAGGATCCAGAGGCTTTGGACTGGCAAATCAAACCCAGCCCAGATTGCTCGAGCCTTGATTACATGGAATCACAGAATGGTTTGTGTTGAGAGGGGAGCTTCAAGCTCATCTCATTCCAACCCTCTGCCATGGGCAGGGACACCTTCTACTAGACCATGTTGCTCCAAGTCCCATCCAACCTGGCTTTAAACACTTCCATGGATGGGGCATCCACTGTGAATTCCCCAGCAACCTTGCAGACCTGCCTGGAGGCAGCCTCAGATCAAGGCTTGAGGGAACAGCTTGTCTTCCCTGTGGAGCAGGTGTGGGAGGACAGAGTTGGCAGCATATGAAGGGTCCTACCTGCCCCCACTGTGGCTATGGCATTCTCCTGACCAATGATGTGCTCTTTTAGCCGCTGTTCCAGTGGGAATCTCCGCCGTTCCTCCACCTCCCTCCTGCGCTGCTCCTCCTGGAACTGTGGAGGGAGGAAAACATAGGGATCAGAGACTTTACGGAGCATTTGGGTCAGTACACAGATGTCAGAGCCCTGTATGGGGATCTCTCTGACATGGAGCCAGAGCATCCTCAGGGAAGATGCAGTTTGGTCTGGATGCACCAGCCCTAGCAAGAGGAAATTTCTGGATCTGTCATGGATGGAAGCTGGAGTGAGTGGGAATAGGGATCCTGCTCTGCTGATGGGAAACCAGACCCTGTGCTACCTCTATACTGGTAACAAAGAGGGAAAAATGGCACTGCTCAACAGCTCTTAACCATTAGGCGCTGTTTATTTTGGGAAATAAAGCCATGACTGTTCTACCTAGATTTGTCTTCCTACCCTCCAGCCATTTCCTGTTCAAAGACTCCAACCAGATCCTACAGGGATGGCAGAGTATCACTGTGCCTTACATCCAAGAGAGCTGGGGAGGGACTTGGGACAAGGGCATGGAGTGACAGGACAAGGGGGAATGGCTTCCCACTGAGGGTTAGATGGGATATTGGGAAGAAATTCTTCCCTGTGAGGGTAGTAAGGCCCTGGCACAGATTGCCCAGAGCATCTGTGGCTGCCCCATCCCAGGTAGTGTCCAAGGCCAGGTTGGATGGGGCTTGGATCAACTTGGTCTAGTGGAAGGTGTCCCTGCCCACAGCAGGGAGTTGAAATTAGGTGAGCTATAAAGTCCCTTCCAACCCAAAACCTGTGATTCTAAGATCTTTAGAAAGGCTGCTGAGCACTCTTCCTGCCACAAGCTGAGCTCGGACATTCCTAACTGAGACCATTGCCTTGGGAAGATTCATCCCCCAAAGCCAGACTCAGATGAAGACAGAACACAAAGAGCCCATGGGGTTTGCCAAGTGAGTAACTGCACCCACAGAACAGTCCCTGTCATTGAACCCATCTCACTAAGGGGAAACACCCTCCAACAAAGCCAGAAGGCAGGTGCCAAAGCTGCAGCAGAATCCAGCTGTTGGAGCTGGAGTGGATAACCCCCAGCCAGGCTGCTGACATCTCCTGGGCTAGCAGCGATTCTGACAGAAGTTAAAAAATAATAAATAGCAAACAATCCAATTTTGGCCGGTGCTATCAGTCTCATGTGTAACAGAGATGCCATCAGCCCTGATCCTCACACAGAGCAATAACTTCCCTGCAGATCCCAGTGGAGCAGCTCTGGGACAGATATCCTGCCTGTGCTGATCCCCCAGCACTGGGTACAACCCCATTACATGTCTGTGTCTGTATGATCCTGACAAATCTCTTCTCTCTCCCTCCTCTCTGGCCTTTTGGAAGATGCAGGAATGTGATCAGTGATGTTAGGATACCCGATGATTCCCATGGGTTTATGGAGAGTGGGTAAGATGTGCAAGAAGAGAAGGAAGGGACACCCATCCTCTGCAATGCCCTCTCCCTCCCTCCTTGGAAAACTGACACAGTACAAGTCCTGTGTACAAGTACCGTTTTCTGCTCAGGATCTGTTCTGGAGAGCCCTGCACTCATGCCAGCTACTCAGTGGGCCAGAAGTGCTAACACAGCTCCTACGTGGATCATGCAGCTGGCCTGGAGCATCCTGAGCATCTGCCTTCATGGCAGCAGCTGTCTGGCCACAGAGAGCATACACAGACTTTCTCAGGATTTTTCCTGAGAGAAGCTATGAGAGAAGCAGAGAAGAGAATCAAAACAATTCTTATCTCAGCTGCTGGTTGTTATTGTGCCCATGTGGAATGTGTTCTGGAGATTGTTTACCAGATTGTGATTGCTTGATTGGTTTCTGGTGATGGTTGTTTGGATTAATTGACCAGTTGGATCCACAGCTGTGTCAGGACTCTCGGCAGAGAGAGTCATGGGCTTTCTAGTGAGTAGTGAGTGAGAGCTCTTGCTACTGTAATATAGTGTAATATAAGTATAGTAGAATATACTATAAGATGATATAATAAAGCAATTGATCAGCCTTCTACAACCATGGAGTCAATGCTAATTATTACCTGGCTGGGGGCCTGTGGCAACATGCCTTAGCTTACACTGTAAAGGGGACACTGGGACAAGAACATCCACCAAGAAAAACATTATTTTAGATCCATTGGTGACAGAACCTCCAAGAAAAAGCCCCACTAATTCTGGACTTTACATAAGTGGACACAAACTTCCACTCCTCTCTCATCTGCTCCACTCTCCATACACATGCAGCTGTTCCCACCTCCTCACTTTGTGGTGTGCAATGGTGTTGGTGGGGATCGTGTCCTCCCTCACCCTCTGACAGCTGATCTTCCACTGTCCTGATCACCCTTGCCTGGCTCAGCATCAACACTTAAGTGGAGCACAATGGTGCTACCTGCTTTGAGAGCAACGCGGGGAGCACTGCTCTGCTCTTATGCTGGGGGCAACCAGACTTCTGCACTCAACCGGGTTAAGAAGTTCTCCTGATGCAAGGCCAAAAGCATCAGAAATCTTAATTTTTAAAAAGAGAAGGACTCAGCCTGTGCTTTGGCAGGTGATAACAGCTGTCACTGGGGTGGGCATGGCAGTCATGGAGTCACAGAAGGGTGATCTTAAGAAACCTTATAGACCATCCCATTCCAACCCCTTTGCCACAGGTAGGGATAGCTTCCACTAGACCTGGTTGCTCCAAGCCCCATCCAACCTGGCCTTGAACACTTCCAGGCATGGGGCAGCCACAGCTTCTCTGCACAATCTGTGTCAAGAGCCTCACCAGCGTCACAGGGAAGAATTTCTTCCCAATATCCCATCTAACCCTGCCCCGGGCAGTGTGAAACCATTCCCTCTTGTCCTGTCCCCCCAGGTCCCTGTCCAAAGTCCCTCTCCAGCTCTCTTGCAGCCCCTTTAGGCACTGGCAGGGGCTTTAAGGTCTCCCTGGAGCCTTCTCTTCTCCAGGCTGAATACCCCCAACTCTCCCAACCTGTCTCCAGAGCAAAGGGGCTCCAGCTCTCAGAGCATCTCTGTGGCCTCCTTGGAGCAGCAGCTCCACGTCCTTCTGATGTTGGGAGCCCCAGGGCTGGAGGCAACTCCATAGGTGGGGCCTCACCTGAGTGGAGCAGAGGGGCAAAATCCCCACCTCACCTGCTGCCCATGCTGTGGGATCAGCCCAGGACACAGGGGGCTTCTGGACTGCCAGCACATGTTGTTTTAAGGAAGAAAAGTGGAGGATAAAATAATTGAACTCTTTAAGAGCAGGAAGGGTAGAATTATCTGCTGGGTAAATGCTCTCTTGAGCCCAGCACCAATAAGGAAATCTGCCCTGAACAGTTTGAAACTTGCCTTGGTTTTTATGCTTAAGTAATAGTTGGAGGAGAGGAAGGAAATATATCTCTGGAGCTGTTCCTGAGGAAGATGATTGTACTTGTATATAAACCATCAGACTGCCAAGCCAGCCTGTGATGAATATTCAGCTGGGGGGAAACTGGTGCTCCCGGGGTTTCATCCTCCCCAGCAGCCACATTCCACTGAGAGTCTTTGAGAATTTATTGCTCATTTTAATCACTGCTAGAGAATGAATAGGCAGAACTATTACGGGATGGACATATCCCATAGATTTTATTTACATATCCTTGTGACAGAATAACAAGGAGTTTTCATATGTATTTTTAATTTATTTTGATTTCCTTTATTCTTTTAAAAAAAAACCAAACTAGAACTCTGTGTGTGCTTTTCCTGAGCTTAGACTACACTTGCCTGGTGTTGAGGACTCTTGAGCTGGTTCCCAGTGCTAAACACTCTGAAGAAATTGAAATAAGTACTTGTGTATCTACGACTAAAAGGGAGGGAAAAGCACTTGAAACTGGTGTCTTTCCTCTGTCCCTGGAGGGATAGCAGCCCCTGGACTGAGCTTGGCTCTTCCAAGTCTGTCTTTGCCATTCAGCTCCTCTTTGCACTCTGTCAGACCCATCTAGTGACCTCCCCTGTCTCCATCAGTGTCTGATGAAGGATTTTTAAGGAATATTTCAGCTAGGAAGAGCACACAGTTTCCCTTTCCCTTCTGGAAGCAGCAGTGTGAGACCTCCTGACCAGGAGCTGGTGTCCACTTCATCCCAGTGAGTCACCTTTGATAGGCCTTTCCAAGAAAACAAGCCTCCAGCTGTGACTCACATGCTTCTTTTTCCATCCTGAACATCCTCAGGTTGCTGGTTTAAGCATATTTCATGAGAAAAACGTCTCTTTTGGTTATTTGAAAGCTGGCTGTTGCTTAATCTGGGCACAACCTTCTATGTGGAATTTGGAGCAGTGAAAGCTCATTTTAACCTTTCTTTAAACCCACAAGAATTACCTCAAGATTTGTTTGGCCCTTCCTATGGAAGAACCCCTCTCCAGACCTCCACAAAGCCACCACAGCTTAGCTCATGTCCCTGACATCATGTGAGCTGATCAGTTTATATCCCGTTTTCCTTTAGTATTTCAAATTCTTTTTCCTGTAAGGTGAAAGACACTGTCACTCTTTGCAGGTTTTATGCCAAGGTTTGGTTCTGCTGGTGCTGTGCTCATGAACCTCTTCCCTTGGAGTGTTTTCTCATAAATGCAGCCATGCTTGGGAGGGATGCTGGAGGGATAATGGATAATGAAGCTGATGAACAGAGAGGTACTCCAAGGGCTGGATCACCTCTGCTCTGGAGACAGGATGAGAGCTAGGGGTGTATATCCAGAGAAGGGCAGGCTCCAGAGAGACTTTAGAGCCCCTGCCAGGGCCTAAAGGGCCTCAAGAGAGCTGGAGAGTGACTTTGAATAAGGGTGGAGGGATAGGACAAGGGGGAATGGCTTCCCCCTGGAAGACAGAGGGCAGGATTAGATGGGATATTGGGAAGAAATTCTTCCCTATGAGGATGGTGAGGCCATGACACAGGTTGCCTATAGAAGCTGTGGCTGTTCCATGCCTGGAAGTGTTCAAGGCCAGGTTGGATGGGGCTTGGAGCAACTAGGTCTAGTGGAAGACATCCCTGCCCATGGCAGTGGAGTGGAATGAGATGAGCTTTAAGGTTCCCTCCTTCATGATTTTATGAAAACCTGCTCTCAGAGCTGCCACAGTGACCACATAGTGCTACTGGCTATAAAAGCAGCCATCAGGACCACAGAGGACAGTCATGGCAGCATTTCCTTTGCCAGGAAGGAGTATGGAGAGCCCCAGAGGAAAGATCACTCTGTCCCTACTAAGGACAGAGGTTTATTTAGCACTGGGGAATGTGGTTTTGAACTCCTGCCTGAGCGATGGCTTTAAGAGGTGAGCACAGACAGTGCAGCAGTTGACACCTGGCGGGTTTATTTCATGGTAATACCTCCTAAGTGCAGTAATTGACACAGTTTTAAGTACCTTTATACTCCACTTGTGTTAAGTTCTTAGCCTCAGGTTTATAGCATGCAAGTTTAAATTCCAAACCCATAGAACAAACACTGAGGTACACAATGTGAGAGGAACTTTGCAGCCAGGAACAAACCTGGTCCCCTTGTGCCTCAGCTCCTGCTCTTGTGGTCTGGTGAGAAGGGAATGCCCCTCATCTGGGAGTCCCCTGCCCTAGCTGATCTGTGCTGCTTGGAGAGATGATGCTCACAAGGCATCACAGAAGGGTTTGGGTTGGAAGTGATCTTAAAGCTCACCCAGTTCCAACCCCTCCCATGGGCAGAGACACTTTCCACTAGACCAGGCTGCTCCAAACCCTATCCAATCTGGCCTTGAACACTTCCAGGGATGAGGCATCACTTGTCACTGCTGTGATGGCCCCTCCTATCCACTGATAATTCACTGAACAAGGCCTCTGCCCAGGAATTTTAAATCCCTGAGATCTGGCTGCAGATCCCTCATTGTCTAGTAGCCCACTGCTCCACAAATGTACTGATTCCTGGCATTTTTATTGGAACCATGACGGCAAATGTGTTTCTTTGCCTTCTTTAAAGCAAATGGGACACAGAGGCTGACGGGATGAGATCCCACCATGGAAATGGGTGTCTTTTATCTTAGATTTGTGCATATGAACACCTGGATCCCAGGCCATAGCTGGACTCTGGATTCTCAGCCCTGCTTGTTTGACAGATAATTTCAGAAAATACAGTAAAAACAGGCTGCATCCAGGGGTTACAGAAAAGCATTACTGGTCCTAGGCAGGTCACTCCTGAGTGAGAAATGGTAACTTGGAAGAGGTGGGCACTGCCACAGATAAAATCACTAACAAGTGGGTGTTTTTCCTTATGCATCATGTTCTTAATTTTTACAGACTTCTTTTGGAAAAGGATGGACCTGTAGGAGTGCTAAGGTGGCCTTCCATCGCTTGCACCCTAAAATCACAGAATTATAGAATGATTTGGGTTGGAAAAGAGCTTTAGGATCATCGAGTCCAGCTGCTCACCCAGCACTGCCAAGGCCACCACTAACCCACGTCCCCACGTGCCACATCCACACGACATCTTTAAAATTTTTCTCATAGTGGGAAAGGAAACCCAAACTGGCCAGAATCTCAGGCTCACCTTTGCCTCTGATGCTCTCAGAAGGTTCATGACCTCCCCTTCACGGGCGTAATCCAGGGGTGTGTGTCCCATTTCATTCTTCTGCAGAGGGTTGGCACCTGACAGCACAAGAAATGAGTAAGATCAGGATCTCAGAGTTCAGTCTTGGGGCAGAAGGAGCAGGAAGCACATCCTCTCTGTGTCCCCTCCTAACCTTTGCTCTGGAGGGCGTCTGGATCAGAAAGAGAGAATGTACAACCAGTGGTTACAAGCATGGATCTCCAGGGAGGAAGAAAAGGGATTGTCACTGCTAACAGTTGGCTTGTCAGTGAAGAGCTGCTGCAGGGGGATGAGAGCACATGGTCACCAGAAGGAAATACAGTCTCATAAAAGCACCCACGCTCAGTCCTGTGGGAGCCACATGGGACCATTACAGCTTCAATTGGATATGCTGCCTGTGCTAGCTGGAGCTGAAGCTGCAGCTGAAGCTGGAGCTGGAGCTGGCTGTTGTCTGTGGACCAGCTGCCCCACTGAGCCACTGAGCCCCTGGAGCACTTCTGGGGGAAAATCACACCCTTCCTTGCAGTATAATTAAAAAAAAAAACAACCAAACCAACAAATCCCAAAGACTGAGCTGGACTGAGTTGGATGGGCACCCCACAGAAACACACACACATGGAGAGAGCTCTCCCTCCTAGATACACTGGATTGCAGAAGAGCATTCCATGTCAAACTGGTCTAGTTGCAGTGATGGGAAGTTTATGGAGGGAAACTCAGTGATATCAGGAGACAGGGATAATGGGCAATAGCCAGAGGGGCAAACAAGGTCTCGGGATTAATCTCTGACTCTCAGTATCTCAGGAGCTGTCTCTAAGGCAGAGACTTGTCACTAACACTGGTGCACTCCATGACCCCACAGCAGCTCCTAACTGCAAGAGTTTATAAGAATGAACCTTCAAACTGGTCCCAAACTCCGCAAACTGGTGCTGAAACTGACCATCCCACCAGTTTTTAAGCCTTGGAAAGCAGTCTGGTGGAAGAAGACCCCATAACTGTGCTCAGCAAGTCTGGGATGTCTTCTATCCCAATCCTTCCACTGCGATTCTGTGCAATGTGCTCCTGCTTGAGCAGGGGAGTTGGTCCAGACGACTCCACTGGTGTCCCTGTCCCTTCCAGCCTGAATCATTCTGTGACCCTGCTGGAAACATGGGAGTGAGACAACTACCTTGGCAGAGGCAGTGTCCCTGTCCCTTCCAGCCTGAATCATTCTGTGACCCTGCTGGAAACATGAGAGTGAGACAAGTACCTTGGTAGAGGCAGACCAAGCTGCTTCTGTGCCATGAGACAGCGCAAAGCACCAGGAGTGCTCAGTAACGGCAAGCAGCAATCAGAACAGATGAATGAAGTAATGGGAGTCTGTGGGAGCGGAGCCAGAGAGATTAGCCATTCCTAGGCATTGGCATCAAGGAACTATATTTGCTTACAGAATGAAAAATGTGCTCCATAAACATTCAACATGGACTAATTTCTATGACAAGCCTTGTCTTCACAAATAAAGACCATGATCAAGACAGGTGAGATTACACATTGCTGGGGCTGGCTGCTCCATATACATTAAAGAGACAGTGCTCCCATGATCCCCCCCCACCAAAAACCACCTGGGTCCGTGCAGTGACCAGTGGGGCATGTTCCTGACTTCTCCAAATGATGACATCCTCGAGGCTAGGCCTGCTCTCATTTCTGATGGAGGGTTTGTTTGGCTTTGCCCTGGATCTATCAATAATGGCTCTCCAATATTGGTCTAATCCCCCTGTTAATGGCTTTGACGACTTGACTAATTGCTGCAATAATTGATAGAACCCGACTCCTATAACTGGTCGATTCCAACCTCGAGTACTGGCAGCAATAAAATATTATGCTGTCATAAATAACAGTATCACTTGGCTTGCTAATAGAAGGTAAAAGTGGCCACTGGTCTGCCGGCGCCCTGGCTGACCCCACTCCACATCCCCACCTCCTCTCCTGCCCTCTCCCACCCTGTGCCACAGGCTGCAGCAGTATCCAAGGGGATGTCAACCTTCCACGACTTAATAGAAGGCAATTTGTCACCTCCCACTCGCTGTCTGTAGCTGGAGATGGACACCTGGGCAGCACCTCAGGCTGTATGAGCCTCCTCCCACCCTCCATGCTCATATTAGAAGGCCCCGGCTGATAATATTTGATAAATAGCGTGGGGGTTCTCTCCCTGCACCCGCCCAGCATTGTGGCGCTGCAGCAGCTGCAGAAGGTCACTCATTGGGGAAATATGTTTCTGTCAGTGGGATCGAAAAAAGTTTAGTGGAGTGACAGGCCTCAATTTTTCAAATTTTATTAACTCCATCCTCTTAACAATTTGTCTTGAATTCCTTCAGATTCTGGATAACTGTCAATAGAGCTGGCAACGCAGCAGATACTGGTACTCAGGTCCCCCACTGCTGTCAGGATAGGAATGGGGATGGCAAGAGGAGGGAGAGATAGCAGGAGGAAAAGGAGAATGCCAAAGGGCACAGACAGAACCTGGAGGAACATCCAGTGATGCTCCCTGTGTCCTCGGCAGCCCCAAGACCCTGCTCTTGTCACTCCATCCTGTCAGGGCAGAAGACTAGCAGATCTGAGCCTGCTGCAGCCAGAACAAGGTTCACACTTCTAACAGACAGGACAGAGCACACAGTGGCCTTGGAACCTCATACGGACAACCAGAGAATGACATTGCTCCGAAGACTGGACAGATCACAGCTTGAGAAAGCCCTGAGTACTGGGACAAGGAAAGGACTCTTGAGGACCTTGTTTCACAACCCAGCCAGATGGTGTGAAACCTCCTGCTCCTGGGCATACCCACAGGTAGCCTCTGGCTGAGTGTTTGGGTCCTGAGCTGTTCCCAGCAGTGGGTGTGGGGACAGAGAACTGGCATGAGACAGTCTTGATGCCTGTCTGATGTCCCTGTCTGATGCCACTCAGAGGTCCTGCCTGCAAATGAGCTGGGCAGCAGCAGCGACCTGTGGTGACCTGTGTTACGGAAAGACAAGATGCCAAAATGTTCAGCATCTCCTATCTTCCTTCTTTGGTGTCAAGAAGGTACAATATGGTGGAGGTGGAAACTGAGTGCTCGTGCAAGTCTCCAGCACAGAAGACTGCACTGCTTCAGTCACAAAAGTCAGGGAAAGCCATTCTCCCACTATAAAGCCATTCAAGAAGGATAGAATCACAGAACATTTCAGGTATGAAAAGCCCTCTGACACCATTGAGTCCAACCATTCCCCCAGCACTGCCAGGGCCACCACTAACCCATGTCCCCAAGTGCCCCAACTACATGGCCATCCCCTTCAGAGATGGGGACTCTACCACTGCTTTGGGCAGCCTGTGCCAGGGCTGGACAACCCTTCAAGGGAAGGAATTTTCCCCATATCCAATGTAAACCTCCCCTGGCACAACTTGAGGCCATTTCCTCTTGTCCTATCTATCACTTGTTATCTCGGAAAAGATACAAATCCCCACCTACATAATACAGCCACTGCATAAAGCCAATCTCCCCAGTGTTAAACTGTTCTCCCAGTATGAAGTCATTTTCCCCACGATAAAACCATTCATAGAATCACAGAATTGCTGACTGGTTTGAGTCCAAAGGGACCATAAAGACCATTTATTTCCAACCCTCCTGCCATAAATAGGGATGCCATTCTCCCCAGTATAAAGCCATTTTCTCCAGTATAAAGCTATTCTCTCCAATATAGAACCCCAGCACCAAGTTTCTCTTGAGTGGAGGGTCCAAGTACATTTGGCCCCTGGGCAGGACAGGTACAGGCAAGGCCTGGGTACAGGCAGCAAGGATGAACCTTGAGGGCACTTCTCTCTGCTCCTCACGGCACTGCACCCAGGAGTTCCTCAAGATCTTTTACCAGGCTCTGTGAGCACCCATTCTGCCTAGGTCACTGCTGTGGATCCATCCTGTGCTCCAGCACACTGAGGGGACTTGGGGAGCATCCCTTTCCCTGCAGTAGACTCTGCTGGATCCAATACCCCAGAAGTGAGTCTCTTTTTTCCTGCTGAAGGGAACTAAATCCCAGAAAGAGGAGCCTAAAGTACCAAAGCCATGGTGGTTGCTGCTCAGGGTGCCGGAAGTGGACACATTGAGTGGCCATCACCCTAGACCAGGATGTACCCACGTGTCACATCTACACATCTGTGAAGTCCCTCCAGGGATGGGGATTCCACCACTGCCCTGGGCAGCCTGTGCCAGGGCTGGAGAACGCTTTCAGGGAAGAAATTTCCTCTAATAGTCAACCTAAACTTCCCCTGGTGCAACTTGAGGCTGTTTCTTCTTGTCCTGTCACTTGCTGCCTGGGAGAACCTGGCTACAACCTCCTTTCGAGTAGTAGTAGAGAGTGAGAAGGTCCCACCTGAACCTCCTTTTCTTCCCATGAGGGGCACAAAACTGACCCCAAGATTTGAGGTGTGACCTCAACAGTGCCCAGTACAGGGATCAGTCACTGTCCTAGTCCTGCTGGCCACACTATTGGTGACACAAGCCAAGATCCCTTCGGTCATATTATTGTCCACCTGGGCACACACATTGCACCTGCACCAGCTCCAGTTCCACCACATCAAGTGCTGCCTAATGCACAGCCCTGGGCTGGCAGCAGCCCTCACAGAGCTCTAGGGAACAAGATCTGTGCTCCCTTGGTCCAGTGGCCTCACTCTCAAAGCAAGAGAAGCCTTTCCAACCTAAATTTGTCCAGCCAGGTTGGATGGGTCTTAGAGCAACCTGTTCTAGTGGAAGGTGTTCCTGCCCATGGCAGGGGGTTGGAACTGGATGAGCTTAAGGTCCCTTCCAATCCAAATCATTATGTGATTCTGTGAAGGAAGGATTTAAACTTAACTAAGAATTAGATGTTTCTGGAGTAGAGTTTACATGGAAAAGCAGATACTCAGAGCTCTGAGATGAAGGTCAGATGCTGACAAGGGCAGGTAGCAACAAGTAAAGAGAGGTCCTCTTGGAGGTGCAGCTTAACCAGTGCTCCCAAACCTTGTGAACCAGACTGAACACAAATCTTTATGTACTTGGACAGACATAACAGTCTCAGGACTGGGATGCATAAGCTGGAACAGAGGAAAAGAAGGAGACTGGTCAAAGCAGCATGTAAACTGGACTGCAGGAAAGGACTGAGCCCCACTGGTGAAGCGGTGAGGTCAGCTTTTAAAGACTGGAATGAAATGAAGGTAAGAAAGGCAATTGTATGAGCCAGTGACACAGGATTAGCACAGCATGAAATGCCCTGACCAAACGGAAAATACAGCACGAAGGTCACCCCTCTGAGAGACTGAAGGGCACTGCAACACAGAGAAAACTAGGCCAGGGACTGCAAGGATAAAGAGCACAACACCAATAAATTGTTAAACTGGTGGAAACCAGAGACTAAGAGCTCTGGCAGTCAGAAACCTCCCAAGACAAGGTGCAAACCTTAATTCAGTCTTGGATAAATCAAAAGGCTTTCTCCAAACCTCAGCTCCTAAGTACCACACTGCAATGGGACACATGTTCATGCCAAACTTCCTCACCAGAAAATCCAGCAAAGAATCCATGGCCAAGGAGCTTTGTACCACAAGGGGAAAACATGGATCTTGCTAGAAAGAAAGCAGCAGCCCACCAGCAGGTAACTGTCGGAAACATGGATGTAAAGACTGAAGAAACCCATGATATTTATTAAAGTCCTTATCATAAGAAGAGTTAGGACCTTCTCCTAAAGGGAGAAACCATACCATCATCCTTCCAAACCCAGGGGAGATGAAGAAAATCCTATGCAGTGTTTGCTCTGGCAAATTAAAAAACCCACAGGCAAAAAAAGGATTTAAAAGAAGCCCCTTCTTTAGGAATGAAAGCTAGGACCTCTGAGCCTTATTAGAAGCTGGAAGTCAGCCTGAGACGGTGAGTTTCCATATGTGATAAAGATCAAGGCCAGGCTGGACAGGACTTGGAGCAACCTGATCTATTGAGAGGTGTCCTGTCCATGCTGAGGGTTTGTAACAAGATAAGCCTGAAGGTCGCTTCCAATCCAAAACTGTTCTCTGATTCTATGACAAATGGGAAAGTTGCAATAGAAGAAATAGGGAAAGAATGAATGAATGTCTTAAATGTGTGCACCTCTCACTCTTGCTTTATTGGAACCTGAGTGTCAGTTGGTCTATACCTACTTGACAACTGTGTGTGAAAACAATCCAGCTGACTCTTGACCCTTGTTTTGTAAGGTAAGAGAGAGGAAACTACAAAATCATACTCTTCCTATATATCCATCACCCTTTCTCCATATACCCATGTGTGCAGAGCTCTTAACATCATACCAAACATGTTGTCACTGTCAAGTTTGTCCCCAAAAACACTTCAAGAGGGATCTGTTTACTCCCCTGCCCTAAGGGAAAACTATTCCTAAGTGCTTCAACACCGACAGAAATGTGTGGCACTTTGGACTCTTATTGCTCTCACCACAGTGGGATGCTGGATGCCTCGATGCTGGGATATGATTGGTTTCTAAATCCCAGTTTCATAGGATTTTAATTACTGGTCTGGCATGGTGGGGAGTGGAACTGGCTGCGGTCAGACGAAGGATCGATATGCCGGCTCAGAACATATTGAGCCTCGGCACTCACAGATGCTATTGCACTATTTAATCATCTTTTGCAAAATTTACAGTGCAACAGAAGGAATCAATATGGAATTTATCCCATTCCCTTGTAAATATGAGCATGGAGAGGGAGACAGGATGTCAGGCACTCTGGCATGACAGCTGGCCTGGGCAGCAAACCTCCACAACAGACCACTCAGGACAGCTACCATGCCTGTGACTCACCAAGAAGGACCCAGCCAGCCACTGGGACTTGCATTCCTGGGGACAGCTGCATCCACAGTGGCTGCATTTGTACGCTCTGACCTGCTTGTAAGCTAAACCTTGTCCCAGCCACTCTAAAGGAAAAACAGGAGGAAGCCACACAGGTTGTGCAGAGCCTTACAGAGCCTTCTGTAAACCACAGCGTGGTTTACAGAGCCTGTCATAGAGTCACAGAATAGTTTCATGGAATTTTCTGGGTTGGAAAAGCCTCGCCAGACCATCAAGTCCAACCACTCCCTCAGCACTAACCATGTCCCCAAGTGCCACACCCACAAGGCTTTTAAACCCCTCCATGGATGGGGACTCCAACATTGCCCTGGGCAGCCTGTGCCAAGCCTGAACAACCCTTTTGGGGAAGAAATTTTCCCCATATCCAAACTAAACCTCCCCTGGCACAACTCGAGGCAGTTTTCTCTAATCCTGTTGCTTGTTACTGGGGAGAAGAGCTTGACCCCCACCTGGCTCCACCCTCCTTTCAGGGAGTTGTAGAGAGGGAGGAGCTCTGCCCTGAGCTCTTTTTCACTCTGGTAACTGCTGACTGCAGCAAAACCTCAATGTTACTTTCTCCAGATGTACTAAAACCAAAGCTATCTCCTCTCTGGAAGTGGCTGCTGGGGACCTGAGAGCCTACACTCTAGGGATATCCTTTACTCTCCCTCTGGAAGAATGGACCCTTTTAATCTGGCATGCAACAGAAAACACTCCAAGACATATTATGCAGTAGTTAATAAGAAATTAATTGGGTTAGAAAAACCCAATTAATTAGAACCTGATTTTTCCAGAGAATACCATAAGCACTTTTGCTTTCTGATGTCCAAAGCCCATCCCTTGCAATGCTGGCTCCATAATCTGTTTACCCATCACTCACTCTACTCACAAGACCTGCAATTACATTGGACTGAGGAGACGAGTGCACAACATTACGAACAAATGCACTGGGCTAAATTTACTAGCAAATCGAGTTCAGCAGACCAGGTTATTGCAGCTTCAGCTAAAATGTTTTCACAAATGTATGTTCATTTCTTCCTCTCTCTCTTTCACATCTAATTAGAGATGAGAGACTCCAAGACTGCTGAAGAGGACCTTTGGACAAGGGCAAGGAGTGACAGGACAAGGGGGAATGGCTTCCCATTGACAGAGGGCAGGGTTAGATTGGGTATTAGGAAGGAATTCTTCCATGTGAGGTTGGTGAGGCCCTGGCACAGGTTACCCAGAGAAGCTGTGGCTGCCCCATTCCTGGAAATGTTCAAGGCCAGGTTGGATGGGGTTGGAGCAATCTAAATTAATGGAAGGTGTCCCTGCCCATGGCAGTGGGGTGGAATGAGAAGACCTTTAAGGTACCTTACAACCTGAACCATTTTGTGATCATGTGATCCCCCTACAGATGTATTGCAGGAGGCATTTCCAATGCAGTAACAGCCTGGTCAGCCTGTGTGCTGGCTCTAGGAGGAGCTGGGAGCAGAGAGGATGATTTCTGAAGATGGGAAATAGAAAGCAGGGCAGTAAGGGATGAGGAGAGCACTGGGGAGAATGGGGGACATATGGAGGCTGCTCAGGCTTGGCAGGAGGGCAGGTGTTGGTTTCTGCAGTGGGCATAGAGAAAGGCGAGGTCCCATTAACTGGCATAGGTCAATCTCTGAAGGAAGGAACTGCTCTATTTTTAGGCAAGGGTAGGAAATACAAGCCCCTACTCACCTACGTGCAGCAGCAGAGTAGTGCACTGCCACACAACTGTGTAAAAACAACACTTCCACATGTCAGCAGATGACAGTTCAGACAGCCCCTTGCTACACGGACACACACACACACACCAAACACACCTTGGAAAAGCACTTGGAAATGAATTTTGAGATCCTAGAAAAATGGCAGCTGAGCTGCTACACACCAGAGGAACCTTGCTCCTATGTTTCTTCCTGTGCCTAGTTTCTCAGGTGCATACATAAGCAAGTGCTCAAAATATTCTGATTTTACATTTTGTAAGCTCCAACCTAAGACAGTTCCTGCAGCATCTTCTTCTGTGCTCTGTCTAGTGTAACTTTAATTTATTGAAAGGTTATCACAGCTATGACAACTCTTCCCAGTACAAGGCTGTGAAAAGGGAACAGTTTCTCATGCTGGGAGAAGAGTCATTTACCTGCAGGGCAAATCCCTGAGCAGCAGCAGTGCTGTCCCTAGCTGTGAATCACAGAATCACAAGATTGTCTGGGCTGAACAGACAATTCCACTCCCCTGCCATGGGCAGGGACACCTTCCACAAGACCTGGTTGCTCCAAGACCTATCCAGCCTGGCCTGGAACACTCCCAGGGATGGGGCAGCCACAGCTGTTCTGGGCAACCTAAGCCAGGGCCTAACCACCCTCACAGGGAAGAATTTCTTCCCAACATCCAATCTAAAACTGCCTCCTCTGTCAGTGGAGAGCCCTGACTTGTCCTCTGACTCCATGCACTTGTCCAGAGTCCCTCTCCAGCTATCGTGGAGCCTCTTTAGGCACTGGCAGGTGCTCTAAGGTCTCCCTGGAGTCTTCCATTCTCCAAGGTGAACAACTCCAGCTCTCCCAGTCTGCCTCCAGAGCAGAGGGGCTCCAGCCCTTGAACAATCTCCATGACTCTGGACACATGAATCAGTGCTCCCTGCATTTCAGCAACAGATTCTGGAGCGGAACCATTTGTAGAAGGGAGGTTGATGTTGGCTATGCTCCATGGCAGGGTTACGCCATTGCCAGAAAGCTGCACCTTTTAATACTGGCTATTTTACTTAAATACTGACATAATAAAAGCTCCCTCTAAAACAAGGAGACTTCTGTCACCAGCAAGCTGCTGACCTTGCCTGCCTTCCTCTGAGCCAAACACAAAGTCCCTGGAATCAATTGTGCCTGCAGTAGCAACTGGTGCACTCTGTGGATGCGAGTGCTCACCCACCCCTTCCCCAAACACCGACATTTATGGTGTCGCCTCAGGTCAGGGGACTGTGAAATGTCACCAACAACTGCCCGAAAGGACAACAGAGCTGCCACTTCATCTCGCGGTCTGTTGGGCACACACATGCTGACCAAAGGGCTATAAGGTCCTGGAGGGGTCAAGCGAGTCACTGAATGGGCCACAAAAGGCTAGGGATGTGGGGTGAGGGGCAAGTGCAGGGGGCTTCCCTTAAAAAACAACAGGGGGGTTGGGAAGTGGTTGGAGCAGAGAGGGGCTGGGCAGTTAATGGCTTTGGCCTGAGGGCAGAGCACCAGTGAGAGAAGTTAGAGGGAGAGTAAATGGAGAGTTAGTAAAAGGCAGGTGTAGGGAGAGATCAGGGGGAGCCTGTTCCATGTCAGCAATCAGGAGCCACCCTGTGTGCGATGTCAATGGCAGCACAGGGGCATTACCCTCACAAAGGGCTGAACGGTGTTCGATCTCCACATGAAGACCCTTGGCCATGTATTCATCCCAGATTACACTGACGAGGAGGCAGGGATCCCCTGCTTTGTTATCGCATGGAACCGGGAGGAGGGGAACGCCTCCAGCGAATGCCCTGAAGTCCTCCTATCATACGCCCATCAGGAAGTCCAATTCCAGCACCCAAAACTTCCTGAAAGGGCAGGGAAGGGTCTGCTGTCACCCCAGCAGCTCAGAGTCCACCTGACAGAAAGGTGAAGTTTATTACACTTAGCAAATAATCCTCATAAATCTGTATCCTACACCATGACTGCAAAGGGTAAGTGGGTATTGTGGACAGTGAACAGGGATTAATCTGAGGAACACTGTGAACTCAACCTTGGGAGGGGCTCCAATGGGAATTTCACACCATCGCCAAATGGAGATTCCCACTGATGGGTTGCTGTCTCCAGGATCTGAGCACTGGGACATGCTCTACAAGACAAGGATTTCCGCTTGGAAATGAACTCTGGGGCTCTTGAGCAGGATCCAGAAGGATTTCTGTGGGACTGGACTAAGAACGGAACAGTGATGAGTGACCATCACATCTTCTGGCTAAGTTCTGAATTTTCACTTTGATTTCATACAATCGTTCCATTTGTACTCAAACAAACACAGTCCCACAGATTGTTAAATGCTTTTTTTTTCTGAGATCCAAGTGAGTTCTTTCAAGTTGAGACACTTTGCTACAAACAAAGAACTCTCTGTGGGCACCAGGCAGAGAAAGGGCCATTCACAGGGATGGCAGTGGCTCCAGGACAGACACAGAAATATCTCTGGAACAAAAAGAACAGTCGCCTCTGTGAAGTGAGGCCTGGATTGGAAGAGTACTCGGAGAGCTAAGCAGGGCACAACTGGAGAAATAAGGTGGGCTTACTCCTTACAATGATTCATTCAGGATGGAAAAATTCTTTAGTGCCAACTTCACTTATTTGCACCCATCTTTTACCTGTACTTAAGATAACCAAGGAGCTGCCCTGGTACTTTCAATCAACTGATAATATGTGTCACGCAAGGAGGCTTTCCAAGGCAGAAATGAGGAGCAGGTATCTTTGTAGAAAATGCTATTCCAGGTAATTCTGCCCCTCTGCCCCACTCCGGTGAGACCCCACCTACAGTGCTGCCTCCAGCTCTGGGGTCCAACAACAGAAGGATCTAGAAATGCTGGAGTGAGTCCAGAGGAGGCCACAGAGGTGCTTTGAGGGCTGAGCCCTTCTGCTCCGGAGACAGGCTGGGAGAGCTGGGAGTGGTCAGTCCAAACCATTCTGTGATTCTATGATTCACACCATGACATGTGTCAAACACTCTCCAGCCTCCAGTACAGACTCTCTGCACAGATCTGTCCCCAATACTGCTGAGACAAGGACTTTTCCATCCCTTCTACGCCACTGCCACTGTCTGTAATGCTCCAGAGGCCCTTGCACTCTCCTGCAAAGCCCTTCCAGGTCTGTGTATTCACAACCTGTTGCTCAAGCAGATAAAGCCCACTCCACTCCACTCCGCTCCGCTCTGCGCCTCCTGTGGGCATCCCTGCCCACAACTGTGGGATCCCAGAGGTCTTGTTCGAGACCTTCTGACCGTCAGTGCCCGTGGCCAAGTGACCGCTGAGCAGGTGGTGTTGGCCCATGCAACAGACATGCAGTAAGTCATATGCTCTGGGACCATGCCAGGTTCTGTGTTCATGCAATGCCAACACATGCTGCGAACACAGAGGGGGGGCTTCTATGTCAGAAAAATGCAATGGACCCCACTTGGGGGGGCCAGTATTTTTGTCTGAAGACTTCCCAGCCACCAAGTCCACACAGTCCCACAGCTTCCTGAGCAGCTGCCTGCTTTTTCATCTCTCTTCCCTGCAAGGAACCCTGCCTTTGCAATAGAATTTCTTTCATTGGTTCCTTTGTTTTTGGGTTAATTTATGGCCAGGAGCTGGGGTTCTGGTATCTGTAAGGCTCCCAGAGAAACCCTGACTTGTAGTTCAGTGCTACAGAAACTCACCCTTTCACTCTTATATTCCTATTTGTGAAAGATAATAAGCACATAATACAGATGATTATCAAGGTTCAATGTTGCCACAATTAATTTTCCTCATCCCATCTGGGGATGTTTAGCCATCACAGATGCTACTTCCTATTATCTTTTTAGCTGCTTTCTTAAAGAATGAGCCTTATGAGACTACGTCATACCATTACATACTTGTCTGCTTCCCTAGAATTAACTTCTGAGATGCTCACAACATAAAGACTACAACATTCCTCAAATCTTTGCAAAAATCAGCATCTGGCCAACCAGACCCTAGTGAGCCTGTCTCTGGTAGGGCCAGGCTGCAACAGGTGACCACTTTATGTTCCACCTGGCAGAGGCTGCTGGCAGCATATACCTGAGGCAGGGACAGCATTGCTGTGGCTAGCTCATCTCCAGGTGACCTTGGGGACATCACAGGAGGAGAGCTGTTGAAATTGCTGGAGGAGAAGGAATGCTGGGGACAAAGGACATTACATCAGGAGGAAAGCAGAACTATGGACCAGCTTGGTGGTCTGACGCACTGTGCATGTGCAGGTACACACTAAGCAGATGCCAGCTCTCAAATATCATCCCAGAATGAACAGCAGAAGGGTACATATAAAAACTGTTGTCATGGCAGCACATTCCTATTCTGTTGGCTAAATGCATCTTCTCATTCTACTCCACTAGTGCTGATAAGCTTTTTCGCCATGAAGACAGTTGTGCACTGAACAGGTTGCCCAGGTGAGTATACAAGAGATGACAGTGAAGCAGGCTCCATGAGGAGAAGGGCCCTGTGATTTAACCATGAGGACCAGTAACTGCATAAGCTAATTCCAACCAATTCTCACAAGAGCTGCATTGTCCCGGTGCCAACAGTACTTGAGTGTCCACCATTTCATCTGGGTACCAGCACCTATCCTGTGCCTTGTCTACAGAGCAGATGCATTCCTGGTATAGCGGGGACTCTTTCATTCCACAAAGGGACATGAGGGATATGACAGAAGGCCTGAGTAAATACTGCAGGTGGGAAATGAAAAAATACTAAGCAGAGACCAGTGGGGGCATGTGGGGCACCCAGTCCAGCTATGGGGCTCCCAACATTAGAAGGGTGTGGAGCTGCTGGTGTGAGGACACAGAATGTCCTCCTCTCTGGAAGCTCTCCAAGGGCTGAAGTCCCTTTGCTCTGGAGACAGGCTGAGAGAGTGGGGGGTGTTCAGCCTGGAGAAGGGAAGGCTCCAGGGAGACCTTAGAGCACCTGTCGCTGCCTAAAGAGGCTCCAAGGGAGCTGGAGAGTGCTCCAAGAGCCTGGAGTGACAGGACAAGGGGGAGTGGCTTCCCACTGACAGAGGGCAGGGTTAGATGGGATATTGGGAAGAAATTCTTCCCTGTGAGGGTGGTGAGGCCCTGGCACAGGTTGCCCAGAGAAGCCGTGGTTGCCCCATCCCTAGAAGTGTTCAAGGCCAGGTTGGCTGCAGCTTGGCACAATCAGGTCTAGTGAAAGGTGTCCTTGCCCATGGCAGAGGGTGATCTTTGAGGTTCCTTCCAACCCAAACCATTCCAGGATTCTATGATTCCCTGGCTGTTGAACTGCAGGAGGAAAGGGAAAACTCAATGACTGAGCTGAGAAGAGCCACCGAAAGCACATGGGAAAAAACCACTGGAAATGAATAGGAACACAGAAACTAAAAAGTAAAGAGATGAAAGCAAACAGCAAATCACACCAAATTGTGACAGTGACAGAGTGTGGCCTGTGTCTGAACCTGACAGTTTTGTAGGATGGGCTGACTTGGAAGTGCTCCTGGCCCATGAGCCGAGTGGAAATACAAAACTCACCTGCATCCAGCAGCAGTTTGACTGTCAGGTAGTCATCAGCCAGAACTGCATAGTGTAGAGCTGTGCAGCCCTTGAAGTTGGCTCGGATGTTGAGACGGTTGTTGAAGTCATCCTCCCGGGTGACAAGGACTGCAGGGGACAAAGAGTGAAAGCTCAGCTCACTGAGATAACTACAGAACTGCTCATTTGGATGTGCAGCAGCAGCATGGACCCGCCACCCCTCACCAGGCAGGAAGCTTCTTAAGGGCTTTGTGACCTTTTCTGGGACCACCAGGACCCCAGTGGGGATTTCTGGTGGCCACTGCCCCCACTCCACTGAGCAGCAGTAGACATAAGGACAACATGGTTTCCATGTATCCCAGTGACTGCCTACACAGTGCCCAGGCAGGGGAAGAGGTGGGTGGAGAACACCTGAGTGAAGACCTCAGCCTTTTTCCAACCATTTATTGTAGGATAACAGGATGGCTTGACTTGGAAGGGACCTTAAAGCTCATCTGGTTCTACCCCCCTGTCATAGGCACGGACACCTTCCACTAGACCAGGTTGCTCCAAGCTCTGTCCAGCCTGGTCTTGAACACTTCCAGGGGTGAGGCAGTCACAGCTTCTCTGGGCAGTCTGTGCTAGGGCCTTGGCACCCTCACAGGGCAGAATTTCTTCCCAATATCTAACCTAAATAACTATTTTAGCAAACAGAAGGGAAGCTGTGACAGGAATGAATGCTGCCCCACTTTGGCTTGACCTTCAAGTAAATTCCTAATTTTGGGAGTCTCCAGCACATAAGTCCATGTGCTATTCATGCAAGGCATGGCTCTGAAGGAAGGGTCTGCAGCACCCCTGCTCTTCTGTAGCTGGTCTAAGGATCAGGCTTTAGAAAACCTGGATTTTAAATTCTTTACTTTAGTCATCAGCAAAAAAAATAAGAGAGAGTGACTTTTTACAGGGGCAGATAGTGACAGGACAAGTAGGAATGTCTTCAAACTGATAGTGGGCAGGGTGAGATTGAATATTGGGAAGAAATTCTTCCCTGTGAGGGTGGTGAGACAATGGCATAGGTTGCCCAGAGGGAGCCCCATAAATACCCTGTCCCACCATGGAGCATGAGTGATGGCGGAACTGGCATATGCTGTCTCCATTCAAATGAACACCATCCACCTGATGGGCCAAATTCTGCTCCTGGAGGTGTGTCCAGCTCCTTGGTGAAAGGGTCTGTACCTAAAACTCATTAGACCCAGATCCAGGGGCAGGGAGAGCTTCCAAGTGCTCTGAGCACCTTATACTGTGCTATAGCAAAGCAAGCAGAGCTGGAAAGTGGATGGGCTGCAGGGACTTCATGGTCCCTCCTAAGAGCTATCAAAAGATTTCTAGGAGATTCGAAAAGTTCAGAAGAAACACTGTGATGAATACCTGATGCTGTCCGAGCCCAGCATCTCCACTAATGAACCACAGTCCCTCCAGGAAGATCAATTAATGCCCTGGCTCCTTTCCTTCCCTGGGTCCTTTCTGCAAGCACACAGGGTGAGTATGTATATTTATTTGTCGTCATTTCCTACCCAGGGAGGAGCAGGATAATGAACTGCGTGCGTCAGGGAAGATGAATCTGAGATACTAGGGAGCAGCGCAGTAAAGAGATTAAAGTGTTATTATTGTTGGTTTTTTTCCCCCATGGTCCGTTGTGACAGCTCGGCCGTCATCTGTAAAAAATGTCTCTGAGAAAGATAATCATCGGAAACTCAATAAAGCGTCAGGGGAAGCCTCGTCCACCATCCATCACTGGGTGCCTGGAAATTTTCAGCCCTCTGTCTCCCTTTCTGCCATCCATATAAATGTCTGTAATATATTTTGTGCAGTGGTTGTGGAGCACACCCTCTTGATTTGGATGTTTTTATGAAAAAATATTTATACACGAAATATGTAAATGTATAAAAAAAAGAAAAAACAAAGGCAGTTTCTCTCTCTCTTTTTAAAAACGCAACTGAATTTATTCTTTTTAATAAAACATGTCAACCAAAGAATTAATGCAACTTCTCATAGAGTGGCCTTATCTTTTCTTCATCCCAAAATATATAACATTAGAGAGGGATGAATGCAGACAAAAACAATTAACTTTCTTGGTTGATACACTTTATCTTAAATAAAGTCTATGTACATGCATTATGTATTGGCATTCTATTGCTCATTTTTTAATGTAGTTTCATACATTTTACATTCCCTGCTATAGGGATATGATCTATGCATACTCTCTCTCTCATCAAGAAGTAGGTCTGCTGCACGGGTGGGTCACAGTGAGGGATGAGAGCAGGGAGCTTTTAAAAATACAGAATAATGCCCTGTCAAAGCTGTCGCCTCACTGTTCCATCTTCTTAACTCAACCTGTGCTTTATGAAAGGTTCAAATATTACACCTTCATTAGGCTTTCACAGAGCTTTCGCCTCTTAGCACTGAGTCAAAAGCACAGACAGGCCCGTGGATAATGTCACTGTGCTTCAGCAGCATCCATGGTGTGGCTGCATGACGAGGGAAGTGACCCTGTGCTGGGTGCTGCTGAGGCCACACCTGGGCTCAGTTCTGGGTCGCTCACTCCAAGAAGGACATTGAGGCACTGGAGCATGTCCAGAGAAGGGCAATAGAGCTGTGGAATGGTGTGGAGCGCAAGTCTGGTGAGGAGTGGCTGAGGGAGCTGAGGAGGCTCAGCCTGGAGAAAAGGAGGCTCAGGGGGGACTTTCTCACTCTCCTCAACACCTTGACAGGATAGTCGAGCCAGGTGGGGGTCAGGCTCTTCTCTCAAGGAACAAGGGGCAGGACAAGAGGAAATATCCTCAAGCTGCGCCAGGGGAGGTTCAGGATGGATACTGGGAAAAATTTCTAGATGGGAAGGGTTGTTAAGCCCTGGCATCATCTGCCCATCCCTAGAGGGCTTTAAAAGTCATGAGGATGTGGCACTTGGAGACATGGTTTAGCGGTGGCCTCAGCAGTGCTAGAAGAATGGTTGGACTCTATGGTCTGGAAGGGCTTTTCCAACCGAAATAATTCCATGATTCTATTCTATGACTCTATAACTCAGGCTCTGCAAACCATGCTGTGCAGACTGAGGCTCTGGACAAACTGTGTGACTTCCTCCCATTTTCCACCCAGAGCAGCTGGAACAAGGTTTAACTTCCAAACAAGTCAGAGAACACAAAAGCAGCCACTGTAGATGCAGCTGTACCTGGGAATCCAAGTCCCAGTGGCTGGCTGGGCTCTGGCAGGGCAAGGGGGATTTCTGGGAAACATCCCATGGTCTGCCAGCTCAGAGGTGAGGTTGGCAGACCAGACAGTGCTTGGACAGAGAAAAGGCTTCTGGAATGGGGAAGGAAAGACAGGGACATTTTAGGGGGGGTTGAGTCCTGCCAGCATAAGGAACAGAAGAATCTCTGAACATGCAGCTGGCTGCTCCAAAGCACAGCTGGGCATCTAGAATCCAGACATATCCTGATAATCATAAAACCAAGAAAATTTTACCAGCATTTATTGTCATAAAAAGTGGAAACTGTCTGGGAAATTTAAATAGGTCTGAATAAACAAAGTAGGTGTCTGAGAAACCTGGCCTAGTGGAAGGTATCCATGCCATGGCAGAGTGTTGGACTGGATGGGCTTTAAAGGTCCCTTCCCACCCAAACCATCCCATGATTCTATGATTCTGAGTCTGCATCAATATCCCAGTGATGAGGATAATGAAGGGGTGAGCATGGAAACTGAGATCTGCCAAGAATATCCATAATGAGATGACATGACTCTGCAGAAAATGACCTTGTTTTCAAGGAAAGTCATCTAGGGCTGAGAGCTGATACTGATGCCTGCCCAAACCCAGGAGTAGGCACTGCAACCACTTGCATCATTCTGCTTTATTTCAATTGGCCAGGTCTGTCTGCATTTCACAGCTCCTGACAAGATCTGGATTAAGGCTGCTGGTGGAATACACTGCCCTGAACCCTTCCCCTTCCCCAAGATGTGGCTGCATTTAAGTCAATGGAATGGTGTTCCTATCTACGACTTTGTATTTTGCTCTGGCTATATAAAACCAGTTTATCTCTGGTAAATTGAAGGATTGTTTCTATATAATATCTATGTAATGCTTCTTTCCTCTTCAGACACATATTCACCCAAGTACCATCAACTACTTTGCATTTAAATGGAAGAAGATGAAACAAGCTCTAAAAAAACCCCATGAGGTCAGATCAGGACTGAAAAGCAAATGTTGGTAGCTACACACAAACCATCTTACCTTCCAAGGAATGGAGGCCTTTTTCTTTGGCAATCTCATACACACTGCTGAAATCATCCCCAAGGTTTGGATCTGCATTAGCTGTGAGCAGAGCCTTTACCACACTGTCACAAAACAGAAGGAAAGTAAGGCAAAAGTAGTAGATGAGGAATTGAAGCCCTTCAGAGTCTGAGAAGTGCCCAGAAAGCCCTCTTCAAATATTCCTGGGAATGTTAACATTCCAGGGAAGTTAACCCACAACCATAACTAAACATTTCATCAAATAGAGCTCCACCAGCATATGCTAAAATGAATGAGATGGGGGAGGCACTGGAGGAAGGGGTGACACTGTAGAGATATGCAATCCTTCTGAGGAGACATGCACAGAACATGCTTCTAGCACAAGGCATATTCCTAGATACAAACCTTGGCTCCAAGGCCACCCCTATCCCTGCAAAAAGGAAGATTATTGTAACACTCTGCAGATTAAGGGAAGCAAAACTACATTGCTTTTGGGAGGCAATTGTACAGCACCTGCACCTCTGATACTAAAGGTGCTGTCCTACCACAAGAAGTGCAAACAACTTCCACAGCAAACAGTTCAGAGGAGGCTCTGAAGATAATCAGAGGACCGGAGCACCTCTGCTCTAGAAGACAGGCTGAGAGAATTGGGGGTGTTCAGCCTGGAGAAGAGAAGGCTCCAGGGAGACCTCAGAGCCCCTTGGGGACTAAAGTGGCTCCAGAAGTCCTGGAGAGAGACTTTGGACAAGGGCCTGGAGTGACAGGACAACAGGATTGGCTTCCCACTGACAGAGGATAGGCTGGATATCAGGCAGAAATTCTTAAGTTTGTAAGGGTGGTGATGCTCTGGTACAGGTTGCCCAGAGAAGCTGTGGCTGTCTCATCCCTGAGAGTGTTCCAGGCCAGACTGAGGCTTGGAGCAAACTGATCTAGTGGCAGGTGTCCCTGCCCACAGCAGGGGGTGGAATGACATGGGCTTTAAGACCCATTCAGCCCAAACAATCCTGTGATTTTGTGATTCTATGACTTGAACTTTACAGCCCTTTTAGACACTGGAAGGGGCCCTAAGGTGTCCCTGAAGCCTTTCCTTCTCCAGGCTGAACAATCCCAGCTCTCCCAGCCTGTCTCCAGAGCAGAGGTACTCCAGACCTTGGAGCATCTCCTTGGTGTATCCAAGCAGTTTCACTCCACTTCACCATGTCACTCCAGCAGCTTTCCATACTTCTGAGGCTGGACCCCAGAGCCAGATGCAGCCCTACAAGTGGAGTATCATCGGAATAGAGCAGAGGGTCAGAAGCTTCTCCCTTGCCCTGCTGCCCATGGAGCCGGGGATCAGTCCAGGACATGCTGGATTTTGAGCTGCCAGCAAATGTTGCACATTATGAACATGCTGCAGTGGGACATGGGACGCACTGCCCAGGCCATTTTGGTGTGGAAATCCTCACTCTCTGCTTCTGAATCCAAACAATCATCAGGCCAGAATTAAATTTCTCACTCCTTCTGAAAGCAGCTTGAAGCCAGTTAATTCTTAATTTTTTTTTCCAGCATGCAGGCTTCCCATGACAACTAGACAGTAACTCATTTGTTAGCATTCATCACCAGTGACATGGCTCACAGGCTGACAGTGATGTGCACCACAGCCTGACATGTACCTGCAGGCTGTGGCTTGTCAAGTCACATCTGGAATTTAACTTAAGCTCCTCTTCCATTTACCCTATAAATGCATTAGCAGAATCAAAGGTGGTTATCTTATTATTTGAGCATGGTATAGCAGAGGCCAGCTCTTTACTAGCACTGGTGTGCTCCTCACCATGTATAAAATCACCTGTAGTGAGCACAGCACCAGGACTGGGGGCAGGAGATAGAATCATGGAATTGTTTAGGTTGGAAAAGTTCTCTAAGACCATTGAGTCCAACTGTTCCCCCAGCACTGTCAAGCTCACTGATACCTGAAAAATATAATAGATCTTTCCAACAATGTTAAAGTGAATATAAAAGCAAATCTTTACTTGAAAGCTTTCAGGTACACGATGTGGTGAAAACTGCATGTGGTATAGTAATTCTACAATTTTTATAAGGTTAGTTGATTAGTGTGCTTATCAGATACTGTCCAATTAAAAGGTTAGTTGGTTAGGTAGTTATTCCTGGGATCCTGCTCCACTGGAAGCAGTCCAGAGGTTTCTTTTGCCCCACTTCTGTTATGTCTGGTCCAGATTCTGACTGGAAAAGAGAATGTCCTTGTAGCTGGTTCTCTTCTTGGAATAAGACTAAACAGTAATTAGGAACGTGTTTATAAGGTTAGCTTATTGCTCCGAAATGTAGGGAGGAAAGATAGGAAAAATACTAGAAGCTACAGCTATGCTTTAGCAATCTACAAAGCTACAAATATATAAAATATATAAAAAG
Source organism: Ploceus nigricollis (assembly GCA_013399945.1). NCBI lineage: Eukaryota > Metazoa > Chordata > Aves > Passeriformes > Ploceidae > Ploceus > Ploceus nigricollis. Next base: position 54,384 of record VXBC01009293.1, read on the forward strand.
CTAAAAATCTTAGGCATCATTCCCCCCTAAACTATATCCCTATGTCAAACATCCAAATGTTTTTAAACCCTTCAGGAATGGGAACTCCACCACTCCCCAGGACAGACTGTACCAGAGCTGGACAACCCTTCTGGGGAAGAAATTTTCCCAATATCCAACCTAAATTTCCCTTGGTGCAACTTGAGGCTGTTTCCTCTTGTCCTGTCACTTGTTACCTGGGAGAAGAGACTGACCCCTACCTGGCTCCACTCCCTTGTCAAGCAATCCTTGTGAGCATACAGAGCTCATTTACATCTGTACTCCATTTACATCCATATTTCATTATATCCATATTTTGACAATATCATTTGTTCTATAATATTTAGGTTGAGAGGTTCTGGCTCTTATTCTGCAAACAGCAATTTCCATTTATGACCCTTCCCCTTTTCAGTCATTGGAAGCATGCTGCAATGCACAGGTTCTTGAGTGGATCAAGTTGCACAGCCATGATCATATTAGATACCTGATGGCTTAGAACAGGCACTAAGGATGGGCATCACAAAAACCTGGAACGCTTTAGGTTAGATAGGGACCTTAAAGCTCATCTAATTTCAACTCCCTGCCATGGGCAGGGACACCTTTCACTAGACCTGGTTGCTCCAAGCTCCATCCAATTAAGCCTGGAACACTTCCCGGAATGGGGCAGTCACAGCTTCTCTGGGCAACCTGTGCCAGGGCCTTGCTACTCTTGCAGGGAAGAATTTCTTCCCAATATCCCACCTAACCCTGCCCTCTGTCAATGGGAAGCCACCCCCCCCCATCCTGTCACTCCAGGCCCTTGTCCAAAGTCCCTCTCCAGGGCTCTTGGAGTCTCTTTAGGCAGTGGCAGGGGCTCTAAGGTCTCCCTGGAGCCTTCTCTTCTGAACAGCCCCACCTCTCTCAGCCTCTCTCCAGCCCCTGGAGCACCTCCATGGCCTCCTGTGTACTTGCTCCAACAGGTTGACATCTTTCTTGATAGTGGATCACCTCACCTACTCTCAGACAACAGCAGGGGAAGCCATAAAGCCCAGAGCAGCCTCTCGTCACTGATGTGCACACTCTCTACCACACAAATCTCTTCAATGAGCCTGAGTTGTCTCTCAGTTCACTAAGTAGTTTTGATTTTGTTTGAAGGGTCAGTGTGTGAGATAACCCACAATCTTCAGTACAGTTCCAGTGAGACAACCTCACTGTGTCATCCTCAGGCCTCTATGGTAGTGCACCCCCTGCCCCGCCCCCAGGCCACACTATGATCTGAGAACAGACAATGTGATGCCAGGGAAAAGACACTGATCCAAATATCTGCTCCATGTTCAGAAGAGACATGTCTACACTATCTTGCTACACTGCTCCTTAAGGCCGTATCAGTGAGGACATCCCATGTAGGAGTGCCACAACAAGCCTACAGATCCTTCTGGACTACCTTAGGACCATTCATACGGCACAGGGCACAAAATGTATCCTGAAATTCCTTCAGCAGCTCTAGGAAGGGCTGCCCAGCATGCCTAGCTCCACTCCCACCTCTGCTTCAGAACTTGGACCTTTACCACTGCCCTCCATGGCTGCAGCAAAATGCAAAGCAAGGAAGTGGTCTGGCTGCAAGAAAAGCCCTGTGAGGCCAAGTGCCTTGGACATCCAGAATAGATGTAGCCACGGGCCACCCGTCCAGGCTCTCCCGCCTCTGGTCATTAGGTAGGACAGACCTACCCTTAGCATCTGTCTGGCACTGTGCCATCTGTCAAAGACTGTGGAACAGAGGGAGATTCACCACATCCAGTCTTTCTAGTTGGGAAAGCTCTAGCACAGGTCACTGATCTGTGCAAAGTTCTTCTGGAAGATCCAGTGCTGGATTCCTCTGGAAACATCCTGCATCTCCAGTACTTGGTGCTACTGTGGTCAACGCAGTCATCAAGAGAACTGCATCAAAGATCTTGAAGAGGAGGTCCCCATGAAGCAGGAGGTGCAGGATGGAAGATGGTGGGGCAGGTTATGTCCTGTTGTTTTACGGGACCTGTATTGACAACTTCCATGCTGCTAGAGATGGACATCTACCTACTGAACAGAACACATAATAGAATCATGGAATCATGGCTTTTAAATCCCTCCAGGGATGGGGACTTCACCACCACCCTGGGCAGCCACTGCCCTAGCAGTGACAGGGCTGGACAACTGCTTCAGGCAAGAAATTATGTGTTTTAATTAAGCCTTTGATGATCTTGCCCAAGCAGCTGGCTTACTGTGATTCTTGCAATCAGGGTTTCCAGCATCCTCACCAGGCAGCTAAGCCTCACGGATCACTCAAGTGTTTGGAAGCACAGGTTCTGATATGGTCAAACCACCCTTCTTGGACCCCATTCTCATGGCTATTACCACCAAAGAGACTGCTCTACCTCAATTTTAGCTCACAGGCTGTGATATACCTTCACGTCCCTGAATCTGCCTCATTTTAAGGGAAATGATCTCAAGTCCCAGTGCAGGGCTTTAATCCACAACATTGTGGCCCATGAGTGAGCTACAGGTACTGAGCGAGTCATATGGTAAAAAAGGATTTGTCATTTTCTTGATAACTCCATCCACCTGCCTTTCGTGCCCTCAGTGACTACACTGAAATGAGCATTCTTCTTCCCAGGCACTCCCTCAGATACCACCTCCATGTGCTCTCGGATACTCAGGAAGCCCTGTCCTTTCCGTCCATCGCCTACATGTTCAGCATTCTTCTCTGGGAAGTGACCTCCTGTGAGAAGTTGAGCAGAGGACCACAACTGCTAGATGCAAGGTGGTCTGAGAGTGGTGTAGCAGGTGATGGTGGCAGAACTGCTCTGCTCTCCCTGTGAATTACCCTCTGCACCATATTCCCTGTGGTAAGAAACATTTCCATAGCTCTTATGATGGCCGGGAGGCTCAAGTTTAATAATAAGCACTGATGTCATCACTTCCTGGCAAAATCTGCTGTGCCAAAATACTGGCACTAGTCTAATAACAACACATCGCACATCCAGCCTTCCTTTCCAATCATCATTCAATTGCATCTCCTGCTTTTGGGATGTGCCAACCCCTCCAGGACACTTGCCCATCAGCTAGACTCCTGGAATCACAGCTGTTAATTGCACCTATCCAATCTGCAGGTAATGGGACATTCAAGCAAATTACCCTGTAGGAAAGGTAACAACACCATGAAAATGCAAAGGAACTGTCCTCAGTGATGCAAAGCATGTGAATGTTCCTGGAAAAAAGGAAGGGACCTGCAAAATCAGGTGATTAAAGAGGCTCCAAGGGAGGTGGAGAGAGACTTTGGACAAGGGCCTGGAGTGACAGGACAAGGGGGAATGACTTCAAAGTGACAGAGGGCAGGGTTAAGTGGGATATTGGGAAGAAATTCTTCCCTGCAAGAGTAGCAAGGCCCTGGCACAGGTCGCCTACAAAAGCTGTGACTGCCCCATCCCGGGAAGTGTTCAAGGCCTGGTTGGATGGATCTTGGAGCAACCAGGTCTAGTGGAAGGTGTCCCTGCCCATGGCAGGGGGACTGGAATGAGATGAGCTTTAAGGCCATTCCAAACCCAAACCATCCCATGATGAGTGAGTTTCAAATGAGGGATTCTCTGGCCCATACACTTTTTGTGTTCTTCCTCTTGCTGTGAGGCATTGGGACAGAACAACACCCTACACCAGATCCTAGCAGGAGTGGGATGCCACTGTCCAGCTGGGCTGTTCCAGCTTCCCTCCATAACTCACCTGTGCTCAACAACCTCAACAAGCTGAGTTTTAATTTGCTGATCAAGTTTTGATTGGATTAGAGGCAGAGCCTATTCATCAGTATGAATATAAATCTAAATTGACCCTGGTGATGACTCAGAGGGCAATGCTGAGCTAGAGCTGGCTGGGCAGTTCAATTGATTGGGGAAAGTGCTTTCTGCTTGTAATGGCTGGACTAACATATTGTTCAATAAATAAATACATATATACAATACAGGGGGTGGGGAAATCAATGGTGAGATGGTGGGAGGTGACTGGGGCTATGTCAAGAGAGATGTTATGCCTGGACCACTGCCGGCAGCTGGGGTTGGTGAACCAAGAAGCCTGGTGATCCCCACGACCATGTGTTATCAGCACAATGCAGATGCCTGGCTGGGTTTTGATATGCGGCTGCCCTGGGCTCTGGCAGGAGCCACATGTCCTGTCCGGACACAAAGAAGATCCTTGCCTGGTTATATCTTAACTGTGTAAAACTCAGCACAGCAGGAGGGCTGGGAGGAACTGTTGCTCAGATGAAGCTAAATGTGGATGTGTGCCTTCCCAGGAGCATGTTTACATCTACCTATGGCACAGAAAGCCAGGCAGCCGCAGCAATCCCTTGCGCTGAGATGTGTTATTATTAACCCAGATGAAAATGATTGACTCCTCAAAAAGGGACAAAGAGGGATTATGGAATCAAAAAAAAAAAGGGAAAAATAAATCTTGAAGGGTGGTAATCGTTATATTCTTCAGTTTTCTTTAAGAGTGTGACATGGGTGAATCATCTTTCAGAGGCATGGTGAAGGCACACAAGGGAGTTAGGAGTGTTAGAAGCCCTGCTCCCTGCCTGGAGCAGTAAGAAAATGTGAAGAGAAGCCATTTCTGTGGCTTGGAGAGGTGCAGGAACCTGCTAAACTGACAGTATCACATTGTGCCTGAGTTGCAAGACATCAGATGGTGTTCATCCCTGAAAACAGGGGTGCTCATGCCCCGGGGTCTGAGATGGGAGCACTGCCAAGGCAGAGGTGTGAGTAACAGCTGCAGGAGCAGCCAAGTGGTCACTGTTCATCAAAAACACCCAGAAAGGGAGTGGCTGAAAGTCAATGCCCCAGTTTGTAGGATCAGGCCCTCCAAACGTTCTGTCATCACAGCTGAAACCCATACCCAACTCCTCAGCTCTCTGACAAGTGACACATTGGGCACTATCTTCTTTCAAAGGTACTCAGATATTTCTCCAGCTCCACTGCAGACAGCTCTGAATGACTTGCCTAAAGTGAAAGGAGTGAAAAAACCCCCATGGAACAGATGTATGTACCTAATATAGATAACAAGACTGCACCAGTTCATCATGTCACTGCCTGTAGACAGGGAACAGCTCCAGATCAGTCACCCTTCACCAATCTCAGAACAAACCCACTAGAATATCACAATGCATGAGGAATTGTCATTACCAGTATAAAACAGCCACATAGCATCTTCAATGCACATGTGGATGACGCACAGCTCCCAGCAATGTACATGGAGGCAAGGAACAAACTACCTCCTGAGTCCTCTCCCTAAGGAGGGTCGGAGGAGGGTGAGGGATGGGACGAGGCCACGCTGGGCCAAGGCCTGCTGGTTCTGGTTCCATGGGAGAACCTTTGACCCACAGCTCCTTTGATCTGCACAGAAAGGCAGAGAAGGAAAAGGAGAGCCAAGGCTCAGGGAGGAGTCATTTGACATTGGTCATTCCCAGAAGAAAGGTGTTGAGAAGCAAAGGTGAAGAAATGCAAAGAGATCCAGACCTGAAGAGGAAGGCAGAAGAACAAAGGGTGTTCAGGAAGTCAAAGCTGCAAAAAGAAAATTAAGATGAGTAGATGATATGGGGAAGAGTAAAGAGGAATTTGGAGGCTAAAGCCCCCAGTGAAACAGGAAGACAAAGCTCAACATGTCCTGACAGTGCCCTGTCAGAAAACCATATCCTGGGCAGACCCCACAGCAAGGACAGCAGAGGAGGGGGCAATTCTGACCCTCTGCTCCTCTCAGGTGAGATCCCACATGCAGTGCTGCCTCCATCTCTGGGCCACACAAAATCAGAAGGATGTGAAGCTGCTGGAGTGCGTCCAGAGGGGGACAAAATGATGCTCTGAGGGCTGGAGCACTTCTGTCCAATTAAAACATGGGTATTGCTGCTGCTGCTACTGTGAAAGCCTTTATGGAGCCTTGCACAGGCTTGAACTGCGCTTGAACTGCACTTGAACTGGATTCTGAGAAAGGAATCCCTGTGAGTGCACCCAGGTGCTCCTCCCCACCACCTGAGCCATGCAGAAAACTTTGGAAGCCCTAAAATCACAGAACCACAGAACCATTTAGGTTGGAAAACCACTTTGAGATCATTAAGTCCAACTGTTCCTCCAGGACTACCAAGGCCACCACTAAACTTTGTCCCCAAGTACCACTTCCATGACTTTTAAATCCCTCCAGGGATGGTGACCCCACCACTGCACTGGGCAGTCTCTCCCAGGGCTTAACAATATTTTCAAGCTTGGAATTTTCCCTAATAGCCAACCTCAAGCTCCCATGGCACAATTTGATGCTGTTTCCTTTTTTCTCTGTCCCTTGTTACCTGGAAGAAGAGAGTGACCTCCATCTGGCTCCACCCACCTGTCAGGGAGTTTTACAGAGTGAGAGGGTCGCTCCTGAGCCTCTCCTTCTCCAGGCTGAGGCCCCCAGCTCCCTCAGCCACTCCTCATCAGACTCATGCTCATGCTTCAGCCCCCTCCTTCAGAATTGCTGCCCAGGGGTTGTGCCAGTGCAATTGAATGGGAGCAGAAGCAGGTTCCAGTGTTTTTTAGAACTACTCAAACTCATCCCACTGGGACTCAGACTTTCCATGCTGCTCTGTGCCTTAGTTTCCCCTACCACACAAGTAGTTCTCTGCCTCAGAGGAGGCTAAGATGACTTGATATTTCACTGTCACTTTGTTTCTGTGGAAATGATAAAAACTGGAGTAGCTGATAACCAGATATAGGAAAGGTCACTATTCTACAGAATACAGACATACAGCTAAAGTCCTACCTGCTCTGGGGTTTCATTTATGATAGCTTTATTGCTTATTTTAACAAATACACAAACCCCACAAAGCTCTGAGTATGCATTTAATTAAAGCTTAAATACTAAAAATATGACAATACTATGGTAATTCCTGCAGCCATGGGAATTACAGCATAAAACCTTCCTTTGCTGCTGTAAACATGGTCACAGTTGATGTGTCTTTAGCCCACGACCCAGCTACAACACGTATCATCATGGAGCCAAAGAATTTGGATGTTGACTCTGTCTCATGTAAAAAAGAAACCCTAAATATCTGTCTCCACTAGATCCACTATTGTACCTCCCCTCCCAGGCAGACACCAGTCTCCTCCTGGAGACCTATCCATGGGAATATTGCAGAATGCTTCTTAATGCCTCCCCACATTTTGGATACAAGACATTTCCAAGAGGAAGAAGATGATAATTGTTTTGCTGTAAAAAGAAAAGATGGACCCCAAACTTGCCTTCCAGCACACTGGATTTCATCTTGTAGCTGATGGCAACTGACAGAAATCATTAAAGCAGTGCCTCTGGAATTAAATTAAACAGATGGACTGGGGCTGTCTAATTGGAAGAGTGAGGGCTGTGGAAATCGAGAAACATGACAAAGCTAAAGGACAGGTCACAGAAATCTCCAGCGCACAGTGGAGACTGAAAACATCATTCTTCTCTGAAAAACACCTTTGGAAAGGCATTCCAAATGAACCAAGGATGAAGGCTTCCTTTTTATTAGATGAAAACACTCATCTCAGTTCCCAGCATCCCAGCCCTTCAAAACCATCCATGCTGAGGAACCTGTGGAGATATCAGCAGCCATAAAAAAGGAAGTGGTGAGAGAGCCAGCAAGTTAAACATTGGAATGACCTTGATCTTTTTGCAGGCAAATAGTATCTGTAGGTCCTGTTCAGCTGGCTGCACCTCAGCCATCTCTGAGCCAGGGACCACCCAGCTCACCTCTCCAGACGCTGCTGGCCTGAGAGGCGAAGGACCAAAAGTCATAACAACTTCAAATCCATCATATCAGGTGGATTACAGAGGCAATTGGACAAGGGAGGATGGCTTCACACTGCCAGAGGACAGGGTTATATTGAATATAGGGAAGCAATTCTACCTTGAGAGAGTGGTGAGGCTCAGGCACAGGTTGCCCAGAGAAGCTGAGGCAGCCCCCATCCCTGAAAGCGTTCAAGACCAGGTTGGACTGGGCTCGGAGCAACCTGGTCTAGTGGAAGGTGCTCCTGCTCACAGCAGAAGAGTGGAAGTGAATAATCTTCAAGGTCCCTTCCAACCAGTGATTCTAATTCTAAGATCAGTTGCTGTGGCTGGAGAAAGCAGATTTGGAGCATAACCTTTTACAGAGAGACCACACTCTATAAACAAAACCATCCTGCATCCTTGTGCCTCTGACTCCTCCCTTCCCCATTACACCCTGGCCACAACATCTAGTTTCAGTTACACAGTTCACCCTGTGGACTAGGTCCGTTAGCAAACCATTTGTAAGGAATTTCAAACTCTCTGTGGGTCATGTTCCAGCTCAACGCATTTCCCACTCTGCACTGTGGACATTACAAGTCTAGAAACAGGACCGAGGGTGAAAATCTTGTCTGGCACAATGCCGGAGCTGTTACATACGGAATAAGTCTGGCTTGCATTTATGTTCGCCTCCGGAATCAGAATCACAAAGGTGGGAAAAGACCCTTAAGATCACCAAGTCCAACAGTATCTAATTACTCTTCTGCTATCTGGAGAAAAGTTATACTGAGCTTCAAGTATTCAAGGTCTTCTTAATTTTCACTTTAAGTCAGTATTCATGTAAAATGTGGGAAAAATAAACAGAATTTGCCCAACACAGCCAAACCCTTTTTCTTTTGGCCAGGTACACAACAAAAACAGATGTGGTGATGACTCTGCCCTCTCAGAAGGGACCAGCCTGGAGTCCACACATTTTTTACTGTCAAGATGTTTTCATTAGCATTTCCACTTGATTTTAGGCCTGATTTTAGGTAATTATTGTCCCATGAACAGCCTTTCTCCCTGTCTCCCCTTAGCCTTTGCAACTCGGGAAGTCCTGTTCTGCTTCACCAGTCACTCGGAATGGTCAACAGTCGTCACACTCTGCTGCTGACCATTGTCCACTGGGAAAGGTGGGAGGCTCCCAAGCCCATCCCTTCATGGACAGGCAAATAACAGAGCCCGTTGCTGCTCGGACATCAAAGTTAAACAAACATTCGCAAGCCCCCACCTCTGGGCCTGTTTTAAGGAGCTCCCTGAGGAGGTCACGACTTTCAGCTTGTCATAGCACACATCAAAGTTTGCACCACACACGAACTCAGCACATGGATTGGGATAGTGTCACCCGAGAGCGGATATTCAGCCTTTGTGCACTGCTTTAATCCTGTGTTTTCCCAAGTAATTAAGCTTTTTTGCTTATGAACTTGTGACTAAGTAAAGCATCCCTGAGAGGTTGTAACATCAAAGCTCATTCTCCCGTCTGTCCCACATTTTCCAAAATTGGATTTCTTTTCTCCTTTTTTTCCTTAAATAAAAAAACCTAATTGAATTTAGTTGTAGACTGAATATATTTAGGAGTGTCTTTAAAAGGTTACAAGAAGCCAGAGTGATCATCATGGGAACTGTGGAGCAAGGGCACAGCGTTCAGCCCCAGTGACAGCCTCACCACTGCGAAGGGATGGGATGGCTCTTACAGGAGCGATTTTGGCTGGTGGGGTACCCACCGCAACGACATCCCACAGGTATGTGCTCATCCATGGCCAAAACCTGAGAGCTGTTGTGGAATGACACCATCAGTTCAGCTGTCACATCCGTGGGACTGGGGAGCAGCCTGCCCTGATCTGTCACAGCACATACTGGGCATAAGGAGAGTGACAAGCTCCCTTGGGTTAAGCTTCACGACACATCCCAAACTTTATGGGAATCCTCTACAGAGCTTAATATGACTTTAGGAAAAGGTTGAAGTGAGTCACGACGATGTGAGATGCACATACCTGGAGTTCCTGCTGATGGCTGCCACCATGAGAGCCGTCCAGCCAAGCTTGTGCCTTGTGTTCACATCTGTGCCTTCTTCCAACAACCTGGAAAGGGGAGAGATATGGTAGGAAACAGATATAAAGAGAGCATCTCAAGCATCCCGGAGCAAATGAAGGAAAGAGGAATGTTTTACTGTGCAGGCACCTGCTCCAGCACAGCCTGGAAGACCTGACATGAAGTTGATTAAATACAGTTCTCAAAGGTGACCCAACTTAAACAAACATTCAGGTGATGGCAATCCCACTCCTTTCAAAGGGTGCAATGCCAACATCTTGTTTTCTGTGTTGTTTGTTCGTTTATTTATTCTGTTCAGTCTAATTTCCGAAGAACCAATCAGTAGCAAAACTGATAAACCCGAATTCCAATGACATTTGAATCCTTTGGCTGCAAAGCACCCATTAGGCTTCAGAAGCAGCTCAGTGAACCTCCAAAGCCCATGCCACCTGCAGATACTTCACAGTTTTCTCATACAGCACCAGAACAAATAAGACAACCCCCCAAAATACTAGGAACCAAACTATCCTCATGTCTCCAAATTTTTCTCAGCTTTTGCAAGATAATGGCAAGGGACAGGTTTTTGCAGCAGGTACTTTAGCTCAACCTAAAACAGGTGCCGAGTCCAGACAGTATGAAATGATAGCTCTCTCCGCACACCACAAGGAAGAAAGGAAGTTCAGAATTGAGACACAAATTTTACAGTGCTCAAGTTAAATGAGACAAACTCTAAACCCTGCATGTTCAAGTCATAGAATCACAGAATGATTCACAGAAGGGTTTGTGCTAGAAGGGACCTTGAAGACCATCTTGTTCCATCACTGCTGCCATAGGCATGGACACCTTCCAATAGACCAGGTTCAGACCTGTCCAACCTGGCCTTGGACACTTCCAGGCAGGGGGCTGCCACAGCTCCTCTGAGCAACCTGTGCTAGGGCCTCACCACCCTTTCAAGGAACAACTTCTTCGCCATATCTAATCTAGATCTCCCCTCTGTCAGTTTGAAGCCATTTCCCCACATCCTGCCACCTTCTGCCTGTGGAAAAGGTCCCTCTACACAACCAAATCCATGATTACGAACCCATTTTTCTTGCAGGAGCAAGGTGCTGCCAGTACCAAGACAGAGAAGCCATGGGTCAGGCTTTAGAAAGCAGGGTGGAGGACCAATGCAGGAGTCAGCAGTTCTCTGTCCCTTGGTTTACCCTTCTCCCTTTTCACAAATTAAGGCTTTTCCATCTTCCTTTCTGGGTGAGGCTGTCCTTGCAGAGTGCATCCTCCACACAGGTATAACAGCGAAGAGCTGTCATTAAACTCCCTGCTGGGAGAGACACAAGTGAACACAGCAGCCATGTTCCACATGTGCAAGCACCACACTTGGAAGTCTTAAAATCCTGCCCAGAATCCCTGGCAAGGAAGTGGTCAGGTGTGACTGCTTGCATGCACTGAACAAGTCAGATCACCTCTTTAAGGACCTGGAGAGGTACACATCTGAACTCAGACAGCCTTTCCAAATTCCTCGCTCTTGGTCTGCTCTGGTGGCAATGCTCTCACTGGTTAAGAGTGCTGGGACGGAATGAATGAAAAGGAGGTAAATGAAACATATTCCTCTTCCTACAGTTGGAAAAAAAAAAAAAAAAGAAAAGCAGGAACGCTGGTCCAGCGAACACTCAAAGATATACCCAGGGTGTCTTGCCAACATTCCTCCACCTCATTGGAAACCTTCACAGTAGTTTCACTAGAAACTTACCCCAAGGAATAAATACACTCATATACTGAGACCTGGTGTGTTCAACCTGAATAAGAGAAGGCTCCAGGGAGAACTTAGAGCCCCTGCCAGTGCCTAAAGGGGCTCCAGAAGGCCTAGAGAGGACTTTGGACAAGGGCCTGGAGTGACAGGACAAAGGGAATGGCTTCCCGTTGACAGAGGGACAGAGGGCAGGGTTAGATGGGATATCAGGAAGAAATTCTTGGATGTGAGGGTGGTGAGGCTCTGGCACAGGTTGCCCAAAGAAGCTGTGGCTGTCTTATCCCTGGGAGTGTCCAATACCAGGCTGGACAGGGCTTCTGGCAGCCTGGTCTAGTGGAAGATGTCCCTGTCCGTGGCAGAAGAGCTGGAACTAGATAGTCTTGAAGCTTCCTCCCAACCAAACCCTTCAGTGCTACGATATATGGTATGATAATCCTGAAGTTATTTCCAACCAGCAATGCCTGAACTTTGGCTGATGTCTTGAACACAGCTGAATGCAGATCACCCCACTGACTGGACAAACCAGCCAGATAAACATCATCTAAATAAAAAGCCTGTACTCCTCTCCAGTTGAACTTATTTGACAGAGACTGGGGCTTGAGAGCCAACAGGCAGATGGCTTCAGCCAAGCTCTATGCAGAAGCATGTTGGTGAACTCTTCTGACTCGAGTGGTGGTATGATACACAGGTAATGGGTCTGGGTGGACAATTTGACCACCCTTTTTTTGACACAAGGCCAGTGCTAGTGCTGTGGTTCTGGATGCTCTGAACTGTTCATTACACACTTGGACAGAAACCTAATAGCTGAAATACTAGAATCATAACTGGCAGTCTTCATTTGTAGCTCCCAACTGTGATTCAGGAGGCTGTGACCACTGTAAATGATCATAGCACCAACAGAAGCTTTATGCTCTCTTTACCAGGGTTACAATTTAAAGTTCAATGGTAATGAACTATCTGGCAGGTCAACAACAGGACCTTGGTCCAAAAGAGTCTGATACTTGAAGAACGAATTTTCACACAGAATCCACTCCAGATTCAATTTTTATTTCATTTTTCTATGTGGTTTAATAGCTGAAGAACCACCCAGCAGTGTGATGGAGAGCAGGGATGATTCACCTACAGTCTTACGGGGGTTTGGATCTACACAGCCCTGCATATGGCTAACACTGGTCAAGCTGCAGCTCCTGCATTATCCAGTGGCCCAGTAAACGCATCTGGGGAGTTGCACAGCCTTGGCCCCCCACAGGGTATGGCACAGAATTATGGAATCATTTGGGTTGGAAAAGCCCCTCTGAGACCATTGAGTCCAACCATTCCCCCAACACTGCCAAGCTCACCACTAACCCATGTCCCCAAGTGCTGCATCCACACATCTATTAAATCCCTCCAGGGATGGGGATTCCACCACTGCCCCGGGCAGCCTGTGCCAGGGCTGGACAACACTTTCTATGAAGAATTTGTGAAATATCCTTATGCTTTCTCCTTCTGCCAGCAAGTGAATGCCAAGAGTGTGCTGTCAGTTCTGCTGCCTGAAGAGCACTCTCAGACAACAGAATGCTGAAAGGAGAAATATCCCTGTGCAGCCACAAAGCTTTCGCCGGATGTGCCCAGACATGAAGGGGATAGCAGATTGCTATCTGCACAGATCAGCTCCCTTTGCAGCTCCACTTACAGAGGTGTTTGCACTCACAACAGAGATAAGGTAGCCTGACTCAGATCCATGGCCACTGCTGGTCACACCATCACCTGCTCCAGCTGGAAGGACACTGCCTGCAGCAGAAATCCACACCACAGCTCCATCTGTGCCACCATGTGTGCCGTGTCCTCTGTGCAGGCACAGGGAGTTGCTCCCTCAGCTGGAAAACTGCTCGCTCGCTGCCACTGCAGGAACAAACTCCACACCCAGCTCCCCCAGACCCTAAGGAGCCAGTCTCACCAGCACCAGAGCTCAGGATGCTGCAGTGGCAGAGATCTTAGTGTCTCCCCCTGACTCACCCTAACTGCTTCCAAAAATCCTTTCCCAGATATTGTGATGCCCAATCCCCTTCCACTTGTCTCTCAGAGTGGTGTGGCCCAACATGCTCAAGTTATTTCTCAATTTCATTGTATTTACTTGGCCATTTGAAAGTCATTTGAAAGCAGTAACATTCATATCACCCTCTTCCTATAGTGTGTCAGTGTGACAGCCTAATAGTCTCAGAAAATCCAGGAAATAAAGGCATCTTGATGACAAGGGAGAGGGAGCCTGAAAAAATAACCCAGAAGTGGCACGGTAACCCCAACACCAAAACTGCAGGTAAGAAGGCATCAGCTATGCCAGGATGGAGGCACACAAACCCCTTCAGGCTGGGAACTTTTGCCTGGCAATAAAAGCTTTAAAGCCCAACACCAACCACTGATTAACATCCTCAGCAGAGTTTAATTGATGTAATTTTGCAAATTTGCCCATTTGCCCATTTGCACTTGACCATGGTGTTTATATGATTTTACATTAAAGGGGCAGAGAGACCGTCCTGGTCACCTTCTGCCAGCCACTGAGTTGCTCTGCTGCAAACAGTCAGTCTTAATTTCACCTGTCATGAGTTTTAACATTTCATGGGAGGGTTTGGACTGGAAATGACCTTGAAGATCATCCGGTTCCAATCCCACTGTCACAGCCAGGGACAGCTTCCCCTAGACCAGTTTGCTCCAAGCCCCATCCAACCTGTCCTTGAACACTTCCAGGGATGAAGTAGCCATGTGAATGGATATTTCTTCCCAATATACAATCTAACCATGAATTACCTCAGTGTGAAGTCAACCCCCTTCTCCTGTTACATTTGTTTTCTCATAAATGGGACCTGCAGTGTAACTCTTCAGTATCTCCCTTTGAGACAAAGGACAGGACATCAGCCCTTATTTAAAATAAAAAGATGATGTTTTAAACTAAAAGATGAGAGACTTACACTAGATATTGGGAAGAAGTTTTCCCTGTGAAGTTGGTGAGGCCCTGGTACAGGTTGCCCAGACAAGCTGTGGCTGACCCATCCCTGGAAGGGTCCACGGCCAGGTTGGATGGGGCTTTGAGCAACCTGGTCTAGTGGGAGGTGTCCTTGTCCATGGCAAAAGGGTTGGGACTAGGTGATCTTTAAGGTCCCTTCCAACCAAAGCCATTCTATCATCCTGTGATTTTAGAATTCTCAAGGCACTTTGGAGCCACTGAAAAATACCTATGAGTACTAAAAGGCTTTTTTCTCTACAGACACACTGGAAGGACATACTGAATAATTAATTATCTTCATTCTTTAAAAAATAATAATGGAAAAGATCCTAGTCCGGCAGTCAAACCTGTTTAATCATCGTGCATCCAACAGGAAGGATGCTGGAGCCCCTCCTGTGGGATTAGGTTACAGGCTTGGAGCAAAGGTATTAGGATCAGTCAAGTAGTTTTCTGTTCGGGAATCTAGATCATCATAAGCATCTGGAATGCCACATCACTGAGCCCAGTGAGGGAATTACTTGTATCACATCATATCATCTACCATAATATCCATTGACATTTCATTTAGGAGCTGGATTGCTTTGTTGTTTTTTTTTTTTGTTAAATCATTGCAAGATGCTCAGCAACTTAACAGATTTTCAGACAACTGAACTTTATGTTCAGGGTCTTCAGGCCCACCATTTATTTTTTCTCTGCCTGATTTAATGATATGACAATCGATAAAGCCAAGACCACTGCTCAGATCCCAGACAGCCAAATGTATTTACCAGCAGGAGTATTTTATTTTAATTAAATAAAATCCTCTGATCAATGTTTAGGATGTTTATCCACATTTTAACCAAGTAAGATCCAGGACACTCCCCTCCTAAGGAGTTTCTCACATGGATACAGCTCTATTAGCGCCATTTCCAGTGTTTCTCAAATGACAAACTGTTCTTTGACTGCAGTGGTGCCACCAAGATGTCCCTTCCCCTGGCAGGAGTTGGACTGGATGACCTTTAAATGTCTCTTCCAACATAAACTCTTCTGGGATTCTATGATTCAAGACCTGGTCAGGAGAAGAACCCCAAGCCAGAGCTGGTGCTGTTTCTGATTGGGGAAGTACTCATATTTAAGGGATTTCAAGAAAACTTTTTTTGTTTTTGTTTTTTTTTGTTTGTTTGTTTTGGTTGGTTTTTTTTTCTTTTTTTTGGTTTCTTTTTTTGTAATGGTTTTAGGGCAGAAAGTTGACAGACGGCAGGGTTAGACTGAATATTAGGGAGAATTTTTTCCCTATGAGGGTGGTAAAGCACAGGCTGTCCAGGGAAGCCGTGTCTGCCTCATCCCTATAAGTGTTCAAGGACAAGCTGGATGGGGCTTGCATTACATTTTTTTGTAATGGTTTTAGGGCAGAAAGCTGACAGATGGCAGGGTTAGACTGAATATTAGGGAGAATTTTTTCCCTATGAGCGTGGTAAGGCACAGGCTGTCCAGGGAAGCCGTGTCTGCCTCATCCCTATAAGTGTTCAGGGACAAGCTGGATGGGGCTTGAAGCAACCTGGTCTAGTAGGTGTTGCTGTCTATGGCAGAGGGTTGGAACTGGGTGAACTTTAAGGTCGTTTCCAACCCAAACCACTCTGTGATTCCCTGATTCTATGAACATCACTGTCTGCTCTGGAATTTGCTGAAGGAATCTGAGCAGAGCAGCACCTACTGCTTTGTGCATATGCCCTATTTTACCTCAAGACAGCAGCTCCCAAGGCGTTAGCACTTTGATCCCCGCAGAAGAGATAAAGAGCCCCCATCGGCAGCGATGAGCCTTCTCCCCCCACTGCCCCCGGACAGATGTGCCTTCTATTCACCCCGTCACAGGGGTTCTGGGTGACTGACTCGGTGACACTGCTGAGCCCAGAGGGCATGTTTGAGTTTGTGCTCAGTGCCGGGAGCATGCCCAGCACTCCATCCTGACAGGTGGAGGAAGAGGAAGCTGGAAACTTGAACTTTTGCAGCAACAATAGCTTCTGTTTCTGTCAGCCCCTTAGACACTTCCCCCAGCCCTGTCCCAATATGTCACTGTTTAACTGCAGAGTGTGGGACACCCTCACATGTGCTCACCCTCTTGGGAACTGCCCTCTGCTTTACAGAAGAAGTGGGAAAGAAAAACATCCCAACTGAACAATATCTTGGAACATGAAAGCACAATCCCTGCTAGATTTTCCTGCCAGGGAAAGGATCTGCTTGGACAGGAGGACACAGTGAGCTGCTTGAAACCCTTTGATGTGGCTGCTGTATTCTTGGAGAGAGCTCATTGCGGTCTCTCACCCCTCACCACCTTTGCAGGGCCAGTAACACACCA
>VXBC01009301.1:0-18019 GCA_013399945.1 Ploceus nigricollis
CTGATCTTGCAGTACAGGTAAATTGCATTTGGTATAGTAATATATTGTGTGTATTAAAGTAAAAAAAAGACAAAACCCAAAAGCTCAACAATTGCCTGTGGCAAATGGGCCAGTTTTTAGTGTTAATTCCTAAGTCACTGAAATTATTACCTGCTTACTTTGAACAATTTGTTGACTTGAGTTTCTTCAATTTGTAGTTAGATGTCATACCTGACATGCTTCAAAAATCACTTGTGGAGTTGTGTATGTTTTGCACAGCCCTAAACTTGTGATCCAGCATCAGAAACAGACAAAACAAGTGCTTTGGTTATGAATTAAGGTAGAGGTAATGGTAAATAAATACCCCCTCTAGTATGGGAGAAGTGAAGGGGGAGACTTGGTTCCCTATCTGGATATTACTCTGGTTTTAACTTCTCATTTTTGACCTGTGCTCACTGTAAAAGTGGAGATGCTGTTTTATGAATAATGTTGTAGAAGTGCTTTGAATTTTTATTTAAAGTGGTAATATTGAAAGTCAAATTCTGAACTGACATTGAAAAAATATTACCTCTTATGTGCTAAATACTTGGAAATATCCTTGACTTTAGGTGATATTTACAGCAAAGCTATTACTTAGATTTGTAGTGGAGGCTGAACAGAAAAGGATTTTCTTGTAATACTTGGCAAGACTGCCTTATTTGTATCTGGAAATCCATTCACTTACAAGAAAAAAAAACCCAATGAAGCAAAAGTGAAAAAAAAAAAGAAAAAAAAAGAAAAGAAAAAAAAATACAAACACCCCCCAGAAAGTTTTGGCCAAAGGAGTAGAGGATGATTATTCTGTGAGGTAATTTTCATAGACTATTACTGTATTATCCATAGTTGTTTTAAAACCTCCAGTGGTTTTTACTGCTTGATCTTTGAAGTTAAATATTTTTGTCCTATAGATGATGTTGAATAATCCTTTATTTGTTGGAAATCCTCAACTTCAGGAACAGATGAGACAACAACTTCCAACTTTCCTTCAGCAAGTAAGATGAGATACTAGCTCTTAATAAAGGTCTTCAAGTCAATGAGCAATACTTTTGGTAAACTGGTGCCTGTCTTTGATTTGACTAATAGCTATAATATATTTTCATTAGCTAAGTTAGATTGTCCCTTGATAATATTCTTGCTAATGTCTCCATCTCTTTCAAAAGTTAAACCTAACTCTTGTCTATGACTAGCACAACCACTAAGATTTGTTCTTGCTTCTTTGCTTAGAAGGAGTAAATGCTCTTACTGCACATGAGCCAGAAAACACCTGTTTGTGAGAAGATTTGTTTCAGAAATTAAAAAGAACAGTACTTTTCACACTACTAGTTAAAGTTTCAGTATGCTTTTCTCATGCCTCTTCAAACCTGCATTAAATATTTGGAAAACAGGTCCTAGAGCATTTCTCAAAAGACCCAAGTCATTAGCTAATTTAAAAGATGTGGGTTCTGAAGTCTTTCCTGGAAAGCTTGCTCCACCATTGTCTTCTGCTCATACCAACATTGTGTTTGCAGCCCAGGTATCTACTTGGTATTAGTTGCCACAGTGTGTAGAAGTACTGTGTTTCCTAAATAGAAGCAAGCAAGATTTTTGTAGGGATTGAAAACCTAATCCACTGCATGACTTAGGCAGTCCTTGCAAATCAGTGTAAATATGCGTTGCCAAGATCTGACTGCACACGAGAGGTTTTTGAGTAAAATAATTTGAGCACATACATGAATTACAGTAGCATGTTCAGTGTTTATATTGTTTGAACCACATGAATGGCTGTGGTGTTTCATATTGCCATTGCTTTGTAATGACTCAGTAGTATCTGAGGAGCTAGTACATTTATGTTTTGAAATCTGTTAGTAATTGGTAATTAATGAAGGCACCGTAGTAATCATTTCTGTTTCTTTTGTGTATCTCCTTCTGTTATTATCACCTTGGAATTTATCTGCACAAATAGTTCTCTGTTGTCTTAACTGTCTGAAGTTAGATGATCATTAGCAGGTGAGACGTGAAGTGGAGAATTATCTGAATATTCTCAGAATGTTGGTAATATTTCAGCTTGTGTTTTCTTGCTTATCTACCTGTGCTTATATTATGGGATTGGGAGACAGAAACCATGGAATCTCCATAAGGGAAGGAATCTTTTGCAATTAAGGGCAATTGCCCAGCAGAACTAGGGAAGAATGACTGCTACTGGAATTAATAACATTAATAGAGAGGAGATCCAGGTCACCTAAGTGGTCTAAGAATTGTTGGGCCAGCATTTATGTAAGACAGCTTCAAATAGCAGACAGTAAGTCAAGATTTAAATATTTTCATAAAGTAGTTGCCGCAGCTTTCTTTGGAGACCCCAAAATGTTTATCTCTTTAAATCTGAGTAATCTTTTCCATCTACTATACATGTATCATGAAGATAAAAGTCCAAGGGATGAATGGAGAATATTAATTGCTCTTCTGAAGTCTTTTTAGGCACTCATATCAGAGTTCTTCATGTCCTATTCTGCAGTTCTGCTCTGCAGTAGAGGAAGTTTCACCTTAATCTGTGATTTCTACATTAATCAAATGTGTTTTTTCAGCAAAAGTAATCTGGTCTAGTTGCCAGGGGGAAGCTGCTAAGATTAGTAAGCTTATCTGCTCTTTGGTCTGATTACCAAAACTGTGTTTTTTGTAACTGACACATTGCTTTTCACTTACCTGTTGCATCTCTATGCAAAGGTGAGCATAAGCCACTAATTTTGAGTTTGTGTCTAAAATAATGAGGTTTTCAGATGTTTCGTTTCAGAAATGAAAAGGATTTGCATTCTAAATTATTTGACTATGTGAAAGCCAATTTGTAATTGAAGTCACAGTAGACTGAGAACCCTTGAATATGATACATTTGCTTGCTGATATATTTTCCAGTATGTTTGTTTACATTTCAGGCTGTAAGAGCACTACAGATAAGAAGATATGTACAAATAGTCACAATCCAATTGCTGTGATCTGAAATTAGCTAAGAAAAAGGAACTTAGTACTTTTTCTTAGGTATTTTTTGGTCGAGTTTCATCATGTTCAGCATTGTTGCTTACCAGTAGTACGATATAGGAGACTAATTCTAAAATAATGTACTAACACAGTATTGAGGCCTATGAAAGATTGAGATCTGTAATGAAAAATACTTCTCCTTGTATAATTCTTGTTCAAAAGGCTTTTTCTACATCTAGAGAGTTCATTGCTTACCTTCTATGGAAGTTTTCTCACAGAAGAAAAAATAACTGAAGGATTTCCTGTAATATTCAACTACAAAATCAAAAGCCAAGTTCTGAAATTATGTCAGATTCTATGAGACATCTAGCAATAAAAATTACCTTGGAACATCTACATATAATGAAGAGTTTCTCTCCTTCTCTTAGATGCAGAATCCTGACACGTTATCAGCTATGTCAAACCCCAGAGCAATGCAGGCTCTGCTACAGATTCAGCAGGGCTTGCAGACATTAGCAACAGAAGCACCGGGGCTTATGCCAGGGTAAGAATTGATCTTACAAATTTGGACAGGAAGTCTTCTCTGTTGGTTATTCTTTTTAGATTTAGAGATTTATACAGACATTATTAAAGATTCATCCTCTTGCCTTCTTTAGTTTAACCAAATTCGTTTTAGAATCTGCCACATTTGTCTGCTGTGCAATTCTAAACAGTGATAACTCTGGTCTTTTTCTCAGTACTTTACTCAAATTGTTATCCTCTCTTTGACAGAATTTGTACCCACTAATTAATGAGGAGAGACAAACTAGTATTTATTATTCAAGTGGTGTATTTCTTTTTCTGTAATTTATACAGGTTTAATCCTGGTTTGGGTGGAGTGGGAAGCAGCGGAGCTCCTACAGCATCCACTGTACCTAGTTCTGTTTCCACTGAAAATACAAGTCCAGCTTCAGGAACTGCTGAACCTGGTCACCAACAGTTTGTCCACCAGATGTTGCAGGCACTTGCTGGTGCAAATGCTCAGGTAACGTACATCATTATATTCTAGATATTTTTATTTTTATTCTTAATTGTAAAATACTGGAAAAAAGACAGGTAGTTGAGGGGAAGAGCCCACTGGATGCTTCTGGTCAAAGGTCAGTAGAGGAGGCTTAAAAGTGCTATTGCAGCTGTGCAAGTAAATACTGAAAAAATATCCTCTGTCCTGATTAAAAACATGCCTCTGAAGGTCATACCATTAAGACAATGCAGAATTTTGCCATGAGTTTGTGTAAATAGGATCTTCCTATAAAGCACAGCTAACAGTCTGCCTTAGACTCAAGCTTTCTAACAATCAGGATTTTGGTAATTTTAGTCAACAGATACTTAGGAGAGTTACAAAAGAAGTGATCTTTATGTCAAGGAAAAATAAATCCTGTGATGTTCAAGATTGCTAACAACAACATAATCTTTGCTGTTCCACATTGCTAGGTTGAACTCTGTTTTGTTTTAAAAAAATGGCTATATGCATATCTTTGAGAAACTGTTCATGGGACATACATGTACCCAATTTCATTTGAATCCTCCTCTATTGGTCAGTTTTTCCTGAAGTTCGGGAATGGTATATAAGTGTAGATAATTTGACATTGCTGACTTGTTAAAGAAAATATTTCTTTAGTTGCTAATTGAATTTATTTGAATATATTTTTTGGAACTTGAAAAAGGTGTAGTCAAAAATTAGAAAAGACAGAGTGGTGCAGAATCCACCTATGTTTAAATTGTGTATTTTGCTAAATATGTATTATGCTTTTATAGCTTGAAATTTTGTTCTTAGCAGTTACAAAATCCAGAAGTTCGATTTCAGCAACAACTGGAACAGCTGAGCGCAATGGGCTTTCTGAACCGTGAAGCAAATTTACAAGCACTAATAGCAACAGGAGGAGACATCAATGCAGCCATTGAAAGGCTGCTTGGCTCTCAGCCTTCATAGCAGTGTTTCTTGTAACTTGAAAAAATGTAATTTATTTTTGATAACAGCTCTTTAATCTTTCAATTTGCTTTATTTCATTCTGATTTTTGGGATTGTCTTGTTATAACTAAAACCAGTCTGATGCATTTGAAGGTGGAGTGCAGTAGTTTTCTTCAGACACTGGGAATCAATGCATTTTCACTTTTGAGTGCATCAGTTCTTCTGTTCAGCATTATTTGTGATTTTTTGGAAACAATATCAGCTTTCACAGTTGGATGAACAAGTTTTGTCTGACCTACAAATGGCCAATTTATTTACTACTTAAACAGTATCCTTCAGTAGTAATTTATGTAGATTACACATTAAAAAGGAAACAAATGAATTGAAGCTGTGGGTACCAATACTGCTTATTGTGATTTTGGCATGGTTTTTTTTCTTGACTAGCAAAATGCTGGAAGATTTATACCACTTGAGTAATCTACCATCTTTTACTTTAATTTGTCTAGGGTATAAACACAATATATACAACAGAGACAGCTCATTTCTAGAGATTTACACAATACAATAGAGTGAAATTGTAAGCAATGAAAAAACAAACAAAAAAACCCCCCCCCAAAGCAACAACAAAAAAACCCACAAAAAAAACCAACCAAAAAAACAAAACTCAAAAAAACCAAAAAACCACCAAAAAAAAAAAAAAAACCAACAAAAAAAAAAACAAAAAAAACCCACCACCNAAAACAGGAAAAAAAGTCATAGGACTTGAATTTGGTGTGGAACTGCCCAGGATCTTAGGTATCTATCTGAGAAAGAATACTTAAGCAACTTCAGTTAAAATATACTAGAATTACAGTTCTGGTTGTCTCTTTACATTTAACTGTACAGAAACTTGCATTATAACATTATTTCAATATTCACAGATTATTGTAAATTACTTTTGTCATTGTCCAAATTAAAGAGCCACAGCCTTGTACTCTGGAATTGCTTCTATGGCTATTTGGCTTATTCCACTGAGATTTTAACTCATATTCTGATTTGTAATTGGAGAAATTACTTCTGTTCATGGTCATGTGATACTCTAATTACTTTTAACCACCAAGTAAAAAAATACTGTATAGCCTTTGAGTTTTCATTGGTAGTTACTTCTCTTGTGCACAGGTAATAAATGAATTTTAAAAATCTTTAAGCATCTTGTTTCAGTGTGTTTGCACTTGATCATTACCTAAAAATCAAGATGACAGTCCATCTTAAGAGCATTCGAGTGAACTCAAGCTTTGGCAATACTTACCAGTTCTGCATTAAAACTGGTTAACAGCTCCTATGGCGTGAGGTGGACGGAGGAGAATAAGAGATGGATGATGTTGAAGACTTCTAGCTTAGATGAAGTGGGGATTGCAGAACAAAAGTTGAAATTAATCTGTTTTTTATTGCTCTCTTGTGTCAGTTTAATGGACTTTCAGGTTCCTTCGATGTTCTCGAACCTGATCTTCTGCAGAGTGCAGTTCTTCATTTTCCCAGTCCCTGTTCTCACCTTCTGTGACTTGAGCAGTGTGGCTGGAGCACTTGCTGGTGAAGACTGAGGCAAAAAAAACAAGTACCTCAGCCTTCTCCATGTCCTATGTGACCAGATCTTCCAAATCCCTCCTGAAAGGAGCCACACTTTACCTAATCTTTTACTGCTAATGTACCTAAAGAAGATTTTTGTTACCCTTGACGTTCTTGGCCAGATTTACTTCTGTCAGTGCTTTAGCTTTCCTGACCATCTCCCTGCTTTTACCTTCTGCAGCTTGAGCAGTGTGGCTGAAGCATTTGCCAGTGAAGGGAACAGGCTGGGCATCGGACAGTGGGTGCTGCGCCACTGGACTGTGCATCATTTGTTTCTCTTGGGTTTTACTCCTCTCTCTCTCTCTCATTATACTAATAATAACAACAGCAATAATTTCGTCTCCCTGGCTGTTTGGACAATTTCTCTGTATTACTCCCAAGCTACCTTTCCCTCTTTCCATGCTCTGTAAGCTACCTGTTTACCTGTGTTTTAAATTTGTCCAGGGGCTCCTTGTTCATCCATACAGGCCTCCTGACATTCTTTTCTAATTTCCTCTTTGGTGGGACGCATTAGTCTTGAGCCTTGAGGAAACAATCCTTGAATGTCATCCAGCCCTCTAGGCTCAGGGCTCTGTCCCATGGTATTCTGCCAAAGAGATCCTCCAAGAGGCCAAATTCACCTCTCCTGAAGTCCAGTGTAGTTATCTTGCTTCTCACTCTCCTTGCTGCCCCAAGGATTTCAGTCTCCACTGTTTCATGGTCACTGCAGCCCAACCTGCCTTTAGGCTCCACATTCCCGATCAGGTCCTTGTTGCTGAAAACAAGATTCAGCCTAGCACCTCTCCTCTTTGGCTCCTTTATCAGTTGAAGAGGGCACTTGTCATCAGTGAACCTCCTGGAATACACGTGCTCTACTGTCCTGAGCCTCCAACAGGCTGTCACAACCCAGAAGTGTGTGTGAGGTTTCTTGTAAATTCTCGTCTGTCTCAACAAGGTCCATGTCTATACAGTAGCCTTAACTCCAGCAATTACCCTACTATTTAGCTGTAAAAAGTTGGCTAACAAGCTCTCCAACTTCTATAACAAACTTTTAGACTGGCTTCCAAATCTGACAATAAACTTCAGGTGTTGAGTAAGTGGTAGAATATGATTGCTGGGGTAAAACAGGAGAGAAAAAGAGAGAGAGAAAGAAAAAGGTCAGTCCTTAGATCCTGCATTGGTCCTGCTGCTGTGGATGATCTGGATCTGGGGTCGGTAGAGACAATGCTGGGGACCAATCCCCTTCCTTTTATGGTTTACCTGGTATATGCCTCTCATTTAAAATAGATTTTTTTGGTGCTGTTTGTGCTGTATTGTTCACATGTGCACAGTCAGTTATTTAGAGCCCTCCAGGAAATGAGGGAATTAGTGGACTGTGGTGTCCTGGAGCCCCTTTTTAGTGAGGTGTCTGGAACTTGACCCTTTATACCGGTGCACTAAGCATGAGTCTCAAGGCAGACTTACAAGCTTAACAACTTAGGAAGGAAAAGGAAGTTGGCTTAGAACAGGACTGACTGCCCCACCTCTGCAGGACCCTCTCAATCCAATCAACACTTCCTGTTGCAGTGGTTGGAATCCCCCAGGAGGACCAGGGCTTGTGAATGTGAGGCTTTTCTTCTCTGCCTGTGGAGGGCTTCATTAGTGTTCCTGGTGGCCTGTAGCAGGCCTCTACTATAAAGTTACCTGTGCTTCCCCTCCCTTTAATCCTCACCCAAAAGCTCTAAGTTAGCTCCTTGTGCATTCCAGGTGGAGTTCCATGCACTCCAGGTGGTCACTGACAGAGAGGTTGACACCTCTTCCTCTTCTCCCCTGCCTGTCCTTCCTGCTGAAGAGACTGTATCCTTCCATTCCAACACTCCAGTCACAGGAATTGCCACCATGTTTCCATGATGCTGTTAAGATCATAGACATGCAGGCATGCCTATGTCTCTATTCCCTATGCTGGATGTGTTAGGATAGATGCATTTAAGTTGGATCACCCAGAAAATTTCCTTCTCTCTGTAGTGGCTGGAATCCCTTTGTGCTGCCCTCCAGGTGTTCTCCTGCTGACCTGCAATCCCTCTCCAGACTCTGGGTGTCTCTTGCTGGCTCTGGCACCTAACTGATATAAATAGGATGGCAAGTCATCCCATACCTTATCACTATTAAATAGGATGTTACCTCCCTCCTCCCAGTCATAAATTGTTTAAAGCTGTGTCAATAATTCCTGCTAACCCTTTACCAAAGACCCTCTTTTCCTTTTGAGAGAGGTGATGCTTCTGATCCATCTGATACCAGCAAGAATGGTGCAATGTTAGCTATCCCACTGTCAAACAACCCATAATTTTGGCAGTGACATGAGCCTCAGAGCCACATGTTAATAGACTCGATCCATTTGTTTCTTTCAATGACTACCTGCACATGGAATAATGGAGGAAAAAATAACCTGTGCCCCTGATTCCCTCACCAATTGTCCCAAGGCTTTGAAGTCTTTGATGGCCTTTGGACTGACTACATGTTGTGACTTCATCACCACTCTCATGGAGGATCAGCAGTGGGTGGTAGTCTGAGCACTGTACCAGGCTGGGAAATTTCCTGGTGACTTCCTTAACCTTGACCTCAGGGGTGCAGCAAACTTCCTTGAGGGGAATATCCTTCTAAGCATATTGGACCTTCCATTCCCCTGATAAGGGAACAATCCACCCGTACAAACATTATTTTCTTTCTCATGGAACTGATCTTGTTATGAGCTGTAGGCCTGTCTGGCCTTGATAACACCTGAGGTGGAGAGGGACCTTCATCCTCATCATCCGTTGCATGACCTTCCTTACCTGTAACTATTGTACAGAGAGGCACCTAAAGGGAGGGTGAGATGGGCAAGGAGGCATTGCCTGTTGTCCCAAGCAAGTACTTGCCTCTGTTCATCATTTCATTCTGACCTTCAGGCAGAGGGAGGTTACAGGAGCCCTTGATAAGGAAGGATAGAGGGCAAGTAGTTTCTGTAGAATAATCTCTACTTTTTTACAGTTATTTTCACCGTGATTATTAGGATCTCCAAAGAAATGAATTCAACTTAAGTGTGCCTTACTGGGACCTTGAATTAAAAAAAAGTTCAGACTCCCTCATCATTCAATAGGCAGATCTTTTTGAGAATACAGTCCGTGACATCCAAAAAGTCTGTCAGATGGAAGGGCAAGGGTGATGTGGAGAAGAGAACAGTCTTTACCAAGACACTAAATAAATGAATCTAACTAGCACAAATGCTTTCTCGAGACATCATTCAGCTCACCCTTTCTAAGCATTTCAGTTGCATGTTACAAACTAAGAGACAATACATTTGAAGTAAAATTACATTGCAATTCAGCAGGAGATGAAGTTTGACCTAAATTCCATACTGAGGCTTTACCTAAGCTTACTTCTTGAAGTAGAATCAATATTTATCAGTAACTACTGTCAACTAAACTAGCTTTCTAGTGGTAAAAACACTGAGCTGTTTTTTAATAGAAGTTTTAATTTTGTCTGAAAATATAGCAAGCAGAACAGGCTTTATAGATAGGATAGACTTTTTATTTCATCTTTAATGATGAAAGAAAACCCACACTTACTGGTTTAAGATTATGTTACAATGTTTCTCTTTGTTCACCCCTCCCCACTTCTCCCCCTTGCCCCTTTATCCATCTCTCTTTAAAATTCTCTCTTCAGAGTTATCATCTACCTCTTTCAGATGAGCACTTAAGATAACTTGTATTTGAGATCTGCAGCTTGCACTTTGGACCAGAAGGGCATGTGTGCCTGAAGGTTGTCTCTTCATTTTCCTGCTTTCTTATTTTCCTCTGCTGTGGATCAAGTGGCCTGACAGGATTGTCTGTAAAATTGCCTTGCCTGATTATCAAACTCCTGCTAGAAAATATAACTGATGCCAAAACAAAGAAATCTAAAAGTTGTGATGATCTGAACTGACAGATATAATTTAAAAGACTCAAAATGCATGCATTCAGTATTGGGAATATGACTGCAAAATGGCTGGTTTTGTAAAGATGTGGTCTGCCTAATTCTCTTCTTGGTTCAGTGACTGCATATACTGGCTTGACCCTGGCTGGATGCCAGGCATCCACCAAAGCTACTGTATCCCTTCCCTCTGCAGCTGGACAGGGGCAAGAAAATATAAAAATGGTTCATGGGTTGAGATAAGGACTGGGAGAGATAGCTCATCAAATACTGTCATGGGAAAAACAGGCTGGAATTAGATATATTAGTTGAATTTATTAGTAACAAAATCAGAGTAGGATAATGGGGAGTAAAAACAGACCTTAAAAACACCTTCCCCCTACTCCTCCCTCCCTTCTTACCTAGCTCTACCTCCTATCCCAATCAGTACAGGGAGACAGGGAATAGGGGTTATGGTCAGTTCACAAGTTTTTCACAAGTTTCTTCTGCCATTGCTTAGGGANTTTTTCTGCCATTGCTTAGGGAGAGTTATTCCCCTGCTCCAGCAGGGGGTCCCTCCCATGGGAGACAGTTCTCCATTAACTTCTCCAACATCTCAGTCCATCTCATGGGCAACAGTTCTCTACAAACTGCTGCAATGTGGGTCACTGTTCATAGGGAACAGTCTTTCATGGACAGGCTGCTCTAGTGTGGGTCCCCTGCAGGGTCGCATCCTACAGGAAACCTGCTCCAGCATGGGCTCCTCTCTCCACAGGTGTGCAGGTCCCTGCCAGGACTCTGCTCCAGCACAGGTTTCTCACAGGGTGACAGCCTCCTCTCAGGCATCCACCTGCTCCAGCCTGGGGCTCCTCCACCAGCTGCAGGTGGATCTCTGCATCCCCATGGACTTCCATGGGCTGCAGGAGCACAGCTGCCTCGCCATGCTTTGCACCACGGTCTGCAGGGGAATCTCAGCTCTGGTGCATGAAACACCTCCTCCCTCTCTTTCTCCACTGACCTTGGTGTCTGCAGAGTTGTTCCTCTCACATGTTCTCACCCTGTTCTTTTCTGGCTGCAGTTACATCTATGCAATCACATTTTTCCCCCCTTCTTAAATCTGTTATCACAGGAGCATTACCACCATTTCTGATTGGCCCAGCCTTGTCAGCAATCCCCATCTGTCTGAGAGCCAGCTGGGATTGATTCTGCAGGGGGTGGAGGAAGTTTCTGGCAGCGTCTCACAGAGGCCACCCCTGTAGCCACCCCCTTCCCCAATACCACAACCTGGCATAATAAAATAAATATTATTAATAAAAAAAACCAAAACACTTATCAATTTATAGTTGAGGTGGCAGTCAGCTAGTCTATTCCTTTGCCTGTATAGATAACTTGCACAGTTTGGGATAGATAGCATTTCATTTTTATTTCCTCATTTTAGCACTAAAAAATGTTTATGCTGTAGTAGGTACAGTATTTACACAGCATGTTACTTACTGTGGTTAGCATAAATTCATGAGGATGTATAGTGCATGTACCTTGCGTAGGTAATTTATGCTTAGAGACAGAGAAAGCAATTTCTAACTCCAGGTGTTTCCTTCTCAGTTTTTGCTGCATTTCCTAAATACATTTCAAAACACAGAGCACTTGCATTCAGATAAGCTGTGCTAAATATTAATAGCCTGCCCAACTAACCTGAATATGACATCCCTAGAATAGTGGTGTTAGTTTAAAAACAACAACAACAAAACTAAAAAATATACCCTCACAACAAAAAAAACCAAATGAAACCAAAATAAGTAAATTAATTGTTGTAGAATTGTGTTTGGGCAGGGATTGTTCTGCTACCTTTTTCTTCCACTGCACATGTGCACAGCTTGATAAAATCTGAGAGTGGTTTTATGTGCTTAGTATTGCGATAAATCACATCTTAATCTATTGATTTCTAATGCACGGAATATAACTGAACAGAAATAATACTTTGTTGTCTTTCAGAATAGCAGGTAACAGACAACTGATTGGGTTGACAACAACCTTCTTTGCAGTATCTTTTAAGTAAAAGCAAAATGCAAATATTTTAAAAGGGTGAGGGAAGGAAATATTCCCAACACAGAAGCAAAGACTGAGAGATACCCTGACCTAATTTGAAGAAGCATGAGCTGCCTGTAAGTACGAACTTTGTTTAGAAGCCTTCCAAAATCCAAGCTGCTTACATAAGACTCTCTAAAAGAGAATTATTTTTAACTGCTGAGCACAATTTTTTTGTTGGTGGTGAAAATGGTGAAGCCACTTTGAGAGTATTCTCTAAGTGCAGACAAGTAGATCTGAAAATCAGTCTGGTCTTCTCAGAACTCACACTTAAAAATGTCCCTGTTAAAAAAAATTATTTGAAAGTCTGATCATATCTGTGTGTGACAGGATGCAACTGCTGTAGAGTGTCCTGTTCTCGCCTTACTGTATGTGAAAGAAGTAAGCATAAATATGTATTTTATAATGGGTACATTAGTCAACTGTAAAATGATGTATTGGAAAAGATGAAGACCTCATTAACAGCAGAGATGCCACAAGAGGGTGCTGTATCTGTGATTTTCATAGCTACAAAATTTGTACAGGTCTGACAAGTCACTTGGTCTGAAGGGGTCTTTGAAATTTGAGGGTATTAAGCATACAGACACCCCTGTCTCTTCCATTTAACTTTGCCTCTATGTCTTCAACTTGTACCCTGGCTCTTGGAACAAACAGGCTCTGAGGTGAGAGTACCCTGTAGTAGACTAAAACTGGTAACTGCCTGGTATTCTCCCTTCAGGTCACAAATAAACAGGAAAACATGATGTCTGGGTAGGTTAATGCCTAAAATCCCAACTCGGTGTCTAAAAATTGCTGCTTTCAGTAAGATAATGCTCATTTATTGCACTAATTTAAGCACAGTAGTTTGTCTAGTAAACCACAAAGCCCTTACTATTTTCATACATAGTGAGAACCATGACTAATGTTTTTCAACTACTTACCCAGGTAAAAATTGCACTAAAGATGCTTTCAAACATGAGGTGTTCTTCTACAAGAGTTCATCTGTCATCCCAGGAATAAAAAAAAAAAAAAGTATGACACACTAAAAAGAATCCCTGTGTGACAGCACATGGAGATGTCTTCATTTGGACAAGAGACAAATCTTTCTTACAGAAACTATGTGAAGTTTTTATAACATTAAGCTGAAAAGGCATGTCTTGTATAACACAACATGAAGTACTTTTTGAAAAACACCTTGGTGGTAAAAAAGGACTTTAACCTTAAATTCTGTGAGCTAGGTGACTGCTTGGGTATTTGGAATTTTCTTCTCATCTTCATCAAAAAAGATGATATTAGGAATAGTTTGATCAAAAACTTTAAAGCAATTGCATTGACATGCTCTGACATGCCCACCAGCCCTGGGAAATGAAGGAGAAGGTCCAACTGCAAAAGAGTAAGTTTTCAAAAATAAGGAAATGTCTATCAAGCTTGTATTCAATACCTTAAATCACTGGTTGACTCATACTTGACTGCAGTGTGTGCACTTTGTACATGAAAGCTCTAAGTTCAGAGTCAGTATGATGCCACTTAAGCTTTATTTCTAAAGCTTTCCATTCAATTAAATTTTGTATATTGCATTGCCACCACTACCTTTTTTTTTCTCACACTTTTCAGCTTGGTGGCCAATGCATACAGTAAGAGATCAGAAAAGTTCTCATGAAGTCATCAGTGCTCTGGTGAGGTCAACAAGGATACAAACACAGAACCTACAACTTGATGAAAATCCAGCAGTGAGACAGGGGTAGTGTCATGTATGGAACTTCTTCATGCATGTTCCTGCCTCTTGTAGGAAAATGACGTTATTTTTAACAAAGCTGTAAATTATTTAATCTTGTAATACCAGATGTGCCCATCTCAGTGTCTGACAGATAAATATTAAAATTTAGAAAATAAATCATTCTGTGTGACCCTTGCCAGGATTTTCAAAAGCAGGGTCTTACTAAAAGGAGAATTTTAACTTCATAGAGTGAAGGGCTTAAAAAGTTAACAGTTCTTGCAAATTACATCTTGTATGTCTTTTACAAAGCCATGATTAAAAAAATGAGTAGTAAACCAGCTCTTAAAAATAAGTTGGTTTGATTTAATAATCAATTTAATAATTAAAATCCTGTCTCATAGCCTTGCTATCCTTCAGGGAATTTCTGTATGTGCCATTCAGAAAATTACTGTGGCAAAGCCTCACCCTGAAGAATGGCACTCTCAATCTGTAGCAGTATTTCTGGGAGAGATTTTTCTAGACTGACAGTAATGAAGTTTTCTGGTGCACTGGGTGGCTCTAGAGTATCAAACTGAGACTGGAGAAGTTCAAGTGGCATAAAATGACCTCTCCGCTTCTCCAGGCGGCCAGCAATGATGTCCTTAGGTCCATCCAAATGAACAAAGAGGATCTTCAGTGCTGGGTTTTCTCCTGGTTGCTCTGGCTGGTTGCTTTCAATTGCAGATGCTCCACCAATTAACACACGCCTGTACATCTTCTTCAGTGCAGAACAGGCCAGAATTGTATCTTGTCTAGATGTGTCTTCTCTATCAAAAATTAAAAAAAAACCCAAAAACCTTTACATATCTACATGCAGTATAACAGAAATGGCTTGTTAGTTCTGCTGAACAAGGTAGACATGCCCTAGCTCCTCAAGAAGGCCAGCTATGCAAGTAGTGGCATTTTGACAGTGGTATTTGAGTGATTTTGACAGGATTTTGAAAACAAATTTCCAGTCCAGGTAAAGATGTGATTTAAAAGTGAGGCCAAGCTAGCCAACCTTCTGGTAAAATCTCAGTCTTAGGGACTTTTTCTATTAGCCACCATTCTTTCCTTAATTAAATTCAATTCTAGCACAAGGAAGTGTCAAGTTCATTTCCTTAATTGCTGAGAACAGGAACTAAATATCCACAGAAACACCTATCCCTTATCTATAAAATTACTATACTATTCTCTCTAAGGGTAAGTGGCTGAAAAGCAATACAGACCACTGTTCTTAAATACACAATATTTTCAACACCTGCTGTCACTGTCTCAGATTTAACTGTAATTTATGTTTCCTGCAACTCATTGGTAGCATTGCATCTATACTCACTTCAGCTTAAACAAGGGATTGCAGGTCAGTGAATGCATTGCATATGTATTTTCTGCTGACAAGGTTTCTTCAAATAAAGCATTTAACTCTGGGTGTGTCTGTTCCACCAAAAAGCAAATCCAGAATTAGTTGTCTCTATGAAGAGTGAATAAAATTCCTGCCTAAGAAAATATATTTTGTAATGATATTAAAATCAGGTATACACCTATTTAAAAATCATTCTGTGGTCATCAGATTTTGGTTCAAAGGGAAGTAAGAACTTCTAATACCTACCATTATCACCTAGGTATGTCAGTGACAGCCTCAGCTACTAATAATTAAACATTGGCATTAGGCTCTTTTAAAATATAGTTGATTTTGTAAAGTTTCCAGATCTGGGCAGTGGCATTGAGCTATCACATAACATGAAGCAATGGATCCAGCAAATCAATCCAGACAAATTTCTCAGTGAGAAATGAGGTATCTCAGCTCCAATGAGGTATGCTCCCCTAATGTGCACAAGCAAGTGTAAAGCCTGGCTAAACAGTCCCCGCCCTCCCAACCTTTTCCTTGTTTGGGACACACTCCAGTCCCTTCATCATTGCTGGACGCTCTCCAGTATGTCCATGCCTCTCTCATAATGAGGAGCCCAGAACTGACACAGCACTTCAGGTGTGGCCTCACCAGTGCAAAAGGAGAGGGGAAGGATCACCTCCTTTGACCTGCTGGCAATACTTGTCTAATATAGCCCAGGATTCAGGATTTTGCTGGCCTGCCTTGCCAGAAGAGCACACTGCTGGCATATATCCAACTGGGGCTGTCCACCACAGGTCCCTCAGGCCCTTTTCTGCTGCTTTCCAGCTGAGTGTGCCTAAGTGTCTGTACCAGTGCTTGGGGTTGTTCCTTCCCAGGGGCAGGATTTGCATTTTTAAAAGGTTCCTACCTATCTGTTTCTACATCCTTTCAAGGTCCCTGTGCATCAGTTACTCCTCTCATTTTGGTGTCATCTGCAAATTAGCAGAGTACACTCAAGCAAACAAACAGTGTCAAACAAACCTGACACTGTATCTTATTCAAAATAACAGTATTTTATCTTACTGTTGTTATTGGTGTATTTTGTGGTTATGTTCTTTGTAAGTAGCTAATGTCAAGCTTATTAATAAACTGGATCCTTGAAATTATTTTTACACAGATAGTAGAAAAACAACCATCATTGGCAACAATTTCCCACTTCATTTCTCAGGGATTAGCTCACCATCAGCAATTACCATGACAGTTTAGATTAGTAAAAATAGAATGATTTTACTACCTGCAGAATTTCTTTACATTACCACTTACATTTCTGCTTTGCAATGCAGTGGGGAAAAACACTTCTGGTACTTCTGTCTTTAGCTAAAACGTTTAAAAACTAGATATTCTCTTACCTCCTTAGTATATCATGCAATGCACAAAGCCAAGGAATCCTATCCTAGAAAGAAAACAAGTTATTTAAAAATTCTTCAGAAATTAATTTAAAACAATTGCTTCTAGCATCTCTAGCATATTTGACTAGAGGTAAATATTAGCATTAAACTGTACAGCAAGTTCAGTTTTGAATCTCTCTCTTCCTATATAGATATGCTCCCACTGCCTGAAGGCTAATAAGAAGTGCTAGGCATATTATGAATTAGATGCTTTTAGTGGAATAGTACTTTTTATATTACAGGTCCCTACAAGTATATGATGGAATTAATATGTATGCAAGTGCAGCATGCACCTTGTAAACCTCTGAAAAACAGTCAACTTATCTCTTGCTTCTATCATACTATTCAAATGTACAAGCTAGAGTTGTTATTTCTTTTCCCTGGTATAGTGTCATACACACACCCCATCCCCATTTTGGATCCAAGTTGAAGCTTTCAGTAACAGACAGATCTAAATTTAGTTACCTACAATAATTATATTTATGTCAGTAGCACTCAAAAACAAATGTAACCACAACCACAATTTCTCAAAACTTTTGCCTGTTACTTAGGCAAACACTAGTGATCGATCAGATGCTTACTTAATCTGAAATTTTAGGCTGCTGCAAACTTCAGTCATGCCTAATGAACACTAAACAACTGCTCCCATTTAATGTTTCAATGCTGTTACTGCTGGGTGAGCACAACAAATGATAACATGGGCAAATAAATGCAACAATTTTTTGTTGCTATCATTACACAGTAACTTCCCCTAGGCATTCAAGAAGGCCCTCACAATTTTGCACCTCTTATTTTTCAGAAGAGACCCTTTCCTCTTGCTGAGCACCACGCACCAGTGGTTTAGTCATTCAAGTGTATAATGCTGCTACAGACAACATACATGCTTCCAACCACTAGTGAAAGATTCAAGTTTTTAACCAGAATCTAGAATATTTTTTTCAGTTTAAATTGGCTAAGGACATCTCCCAAAAGATTTGAGGGACTAAAAAGAAAAA
This sequence comes from Ploceus nigricollis, assembly GCA_013399945.1. Taxonomy (NCBI): domain Eukaryota; kingdom Metazoa; phylum Chordata; class Aves; order Passeriformes; family Ploceidae; genus Ploceus; species Ploceus nigricollis. The sequence continues at coordinate 17,978 of VXBC01009301.1, forward strand.
TAAAAAAAATAAAGTGGAAGCCTTGCCAAAAAAAAAAAAAAA
>VXBC01009301.1:36346-63262 GCA_013399945.1 Ploceus nigricollis
GGGGCTCCGCGCACCTGCGGCGCGGCAGCCGCGGCTGCTCCGCCGCCTCCGGGTGCTGCGCCACGGCGTTGTACTGCACGGCGTGGAGCCCGCCCGGCCGCTGCCGGAGCCGCGGGATCCGTCGGGCTCCGGCACCCCCGGCACGGCGTCCCCGCGGGCGAGAGGAGCGCTCTGGGCTGCGGTGGCCCGGGTGAGGAGGGAAATCCCGGCGGCGACTTCCCCGTCCCGTGAGGCGGTAACGGGGCGCCCCGGGCGGCACCGCAGGCTGCGGAGCCGATGTGCGGGAGGACACGCTCTCCGATACAGGGAAAGCCCTGCCTTGGAAGCAAGGCCCGCGGCGTGCGGTGTCGGGAACCGCCGTTACCGAGATAGCGGGCAGAGTTCAAAATGAAGCTCTGCCCCTCTTCCTCTTCATCTAAGACAAAAGATAACTTGGAGTAGGCTTTTCAGTGATAGTAGTTGCTGTGTGGCTGGGGGAAAAAACCCCAACAAAAACCAATGTCGCCATAGTCCCTCTTCCTAATTACTTAGTCCCTCTTTTTATTCCTTCAAGTAATAAGGATAAAGATGCGAACACTGAGGAGTCTGTGATTTTGTGGCGGAGCAGCAATGTCTGGAGTGTGTGAAAGCAGGGGTATTTCAGGTGTCCTAACAGGAACCGTAACTCTGGTTACGCTATGGAAGACTTACAGATTCTTACAGATTTAACTGCAAGCATTAAAATCAAGTTACCCTCTGAAATTTCCATACTGTTCACAGAATAACAAAGATGAACTTGGCATCCAGATCAGAAGATGTGAGTGGTCTTTCAGGAAGTTGTCACTCACAATTGGTACTTCTGTCTCTCTGACAGAAAGAACTACAGCTTTAAATCAAGTTGGTAATCTTATACTAAGACCATTATGGCTGAAAATCTCCAAGTGCCATGAAATGCAAGTTCCATTTTCACTGGGACTAAAAGATGTTTTTTGTTAGTTCCAATAAGACTATTTAACACCAGAATAGAGTAAGATAGTTCCAGTTGAAAAGGACCTAAAACAATCACCTAGTCCAACTGCCTGACTGCTCCAGGGCTGACCAGAACATAAAGCCTGTTACTGAGGGCATTGCCCAAGTATCTCTTTTTAAGGCACTGGCAGGTTTGAGGCATCAATTCCATGAAGCCTGCTCTAGTGTTTGACCACCCTCTTGGTAAAGAAATGTTTCCTGATGTCCAGTGTGAACCTCCCCTGATGCAGCTTTGAGCCATTCCCATTCTGTGTAGCTGGATGCCAGGAACAGACCGGCACTCTCTCTCCAGGTCCCCTCCCCAGGGAGNCGTGGCTGCGTACTAGTTACTCTCAAACGACATGTAACCTGGAAGTAACAGGAAATTACTGAACCCATTTTGTACATGTATCATTCTAGTGCTCTTATTAATGAAGAGCATGGTTATAAGATTTATTGAGTAAGAAGCAGCATGGCCTTCAGAGTCTTTTCTTGAAGTTTAATGCAAGCTTTGCATAACTTATTTGGCACCTTTAAAAATTAGTCTCTTTAAACAATCATAAATTTAAGGTCAGATTCTGAGATAGTGTTATGACAGCTCTTTGGGTTTGAAGTATTCAACAGACTTACATGTGCTGAGAGTATTCCCTTCAATGCCTACAGGGTAGAAAAAAAGAGTTACTTTAACACTTTAGGTGTTATATTAAGCAAGGTGAAGCAATGAGCTTAGAACCAGTTGTATGGTATTGCATTGTTGTGGCTCATTCTGCAGGCAGGAGAAAAATCACTGTTGAAAATATTTTAACTATTAGAGTGCTAAGGATAATTCTGAAGATTGAATTCTGTTATAATGTTGTCTAGAACTTGTTTTCCTGAGTCTGCACACTGACAAAAACATTTTAAATGTGTGAATAGCTCAGGTTATTTCTTTATCCCCCTGTGTGCGCATAGATTTTTAGACATTAGAATGAATTAATGAATTGCAAACCACTCAACGTTTTGTCTTTAGTCTCTTTGTCAGACCTGTAAGAACTTCATAATGTGGACAAAACTTGCTAGGAGCTTTAGCAATACTAAATTTTTTTTTTAATGAGAGAAACTCCCACTTGCCTGTTAGATCCATGTGTGCATATTGATGCATGTTCACTGGGACAAAATAGCCCAGATGATGTGCTGCTGGGTTAACAGTAGAGATGCCAGGATTGTGCTGGCTGGAACATGTTGGACAGCTGTGTTTTCGTCATTAAGAGGATAAGAAATCCTAATTCTACAACACTGAGAAATGCCATCAGAGTCTCCTAGGGACACAGGATGCAGCAAGGAATGTGACAACTGAAATTCTTGCTGTGTATTTTCAGGGAAAAGGGAAGGGAGATGTGTAGTTGGTCTGGATGGTGAGGTGTGTAGATATGATTTGATACAGTTTAGCACACCAAGTTTTACCAAACACTACCTTTTCAAGTATATCTTTCCAGCAGTTGGCTTGTACCACTTCTGGGCAGAGTTGTATTCTAATTTTCAGATGCATTGTAGATGTTTCGCCCTACAAAATATGCAACCAGAATTGTGTTACTCATCTAAAACAGTGGGAGTTAGTTTTAGGAAAAATAAGCAGTAGCAGATATGCTTAAAAGCTGCATAAGCACATGTGTGTATTTTTTTCCTTCTTCTCTACATTTCAGTGTTTAGGTAGGAAAAGAAAATATATGTTAATTTTTATTATTAAAGTTCTTTCAAAGTAGTGTTTCATCAAGTTACCAAGCTATTAAAGTCTGCTTTTGGAAATTACATTTTTTTAGCAATTAGTCTAGTGACAGCATATGGTGCAGTGTAGGGAGAATCAGAAGTGAATCATGCATTTTTAGACTCCAGCCAACTAGTTATCGAGTTGTGCAGCTGCCATGTAGGTCACCAAGTTGCTCAAGGCTAGGTTTGCAGCTCAAAGGTCAAGTGTTCAGTTGTCCTCCTCATCTGAGAGACTGTGACTGGAAAATAGATGAAGTGGTGACAGACACAAGAATGGGCTGGGACCTGAGGGACACCTAACTAATTCTTTTGGTGATGTTTATTTTCCCATGATTTTGGTTTGTGAAGGCTCTCTGTGACCTGTAGTCAGACAGTCTTATAGCAGCAGTAGGGTGAAGCTGCTGCGGCACAGCTGAAATGGAGAGGTTATGAAAAACAGCCTGAAGGGCCAGTGGCCACTGTCTGTTTCCATTTGCAAGAGAAAGAGGTGACCTGCTTGTGCAGCCTGCCTGATAAAGCACAGAACCAAGGTTTGAAAGAGGGCAGTGGGGGAAGTAGGTCTGCAAAACTATTGGAAATGAGTCTGGAGCAGCAAGAAGACCTCCTTTCTGGAGGTATCAATGAGACACTTCTCTTCTGACTCAATGACATGATGGGTAAAAACTTCCAGTTTTGCAGACTTCAAGCAATAACTTAATGCAGCAATTTAGCCTTTTAGTAACAATAGCCTAGACCAAGTCTTGGTTTAAACTGTGTCACTTGCTCACTCCTTAATTCAAGTTTTGCTTTACTCCTTGAGATGTTCAGGTCCAGCTGTGTACAACTGGAGATAAGTTTGGCATGACTGAACCTTCTCCTCTCATTTGGAGCTTGTTATTGAAAGTGGTATGAACTTTGCTCTGTGTGTGTTTATTTGTAGAAATACTGCATGACTGGGTCTTCTTGTGCCTCAGCCCACGTGTAAAATTCTGTTGTAATGGGGCCTTTTTAATGATGCAGGTTTTGCTTTGAATGAGCTTTCCCATACAAAAATCTGTTTTGATATTCCCAAAAATGTAATTTGGCTACAATACTGGTTTTTATTTTTTAATTGTATCTAAATAGTTATTTGATTGTTGCGTAAAAGAAAAAACTTGAATTTCAGTGTCTGTCCAGATTTTGAACAAGGAGAAGATGTTATTTTTAAAAACTGGTTTAGGAATCAGGGAGAAAATATAGCAGAATAAAGCTTTGATTTACTCGTGGTCTGTTCTTAGACCTTTTAACTTTTTTTGCAGAATTTAAAATGAAGGTGATAAAATCTGAAAAAGCTCACTTCCTTCTGCTGCTGATAGCTCAATAGTGTAGAATGGTCTTGTGCTTTACTAATCTAATTTTGGGTGCAGCTTCTGTGCAGTTTGAATACTGCTGCCTGTACTTCGGCTAATAATTTATTTGCTTGATTCTTTTTTTTCTGATTTTCTTTTAAATGTGACATACACTGTTCTGTCTAGTTCTTTTTGTAGCATATTGATCATTGAGAAGTTGTCTACTTGATTAATATTATCTGCTTGGTCTGTGTCTTACAGGCAAATGCTAAATTTAATAGAAATCTGCTAACCAGAGAACACTATTTAAAATTCCCATCCCTCAATAAAATGCAAAAACCAAAACAACATGCTGAAGCAGGCTGTGAAGTAAAAGAGCAGTGACCACAAATCTCACTGTGAAGGTATGCTGAATGTCAATGAGTTAAAAAAAAATAAGTGGGAAAGGGAAGGCAGAATGAAAGTAGTGGAGAGGCCAGAGATGAAAAAAAGGCAGCGAATCGTAGCTGCGGAAAGGGAGAGGTTAAGGGATTATGTAGACAGAAGGCAGAAGATTTAGTGAATTTATATTTATCCTGTAAGCGATGTCAGAAGCGTAACCAGCAAGCGCCTTGAGCTGCTGGATTGGTACTACAGCAGTTCAAAATAGTAAGATGAGATAAGGAAGGAGATGCAGGTTAGGAAGAATTATTCTCTATGTTCTGTTGACACATTTTAGAAACCGCTCACTAGGGCTTGTGTTCCTGACGTCATGTTTGAGCCTCTAATTGTACAGTTACAGGGGGTACTCTTGGTGAGAGGTGTACATGAGAATACTCTCTAATTAAGCTAAGCCTATGGGTTAAAGTTATCTCTGTTGTAATTGCATATGTTTGATTAAAGTTGCTGTAATGTATTTATATTCTGTTTGTTTTTTGGAATTTGTGTTTTTTTTTTGTTTTTGTACATTAATAATTCTTAAAGATGTGCTCTTAGCTCCTTCCAAGGGTGAAAAGAATGTGGTGCTAGAAGATTACTAGGGTGCTGGCAGTTTTCATGAAAAATTAAAAAATTAATTCTCTTGATGGATTTTGATATGTGTTCCTGAAACTTGGTACTTGCTTAACACTAGTTTCTTTGTCTCTGATAAAGAAAAGGTGCATATGTGCTATGCGTAATACTGCCACACTGCTAACAATTCATAAACTCTGTTGTTCTCTCTCGCTATTTTTTAAGTGAAAATACTCACAAAGCTGGTTTATGCAGGATTTTATCCAACATATACTAAACTGCAGCTGAACAGCTTTACTGTTGGCTAAAGCTTATTAATGATGAATTAATTTTTTTCCACACTCTCATGCTGTCTGATTAATGATCAAAATCTAAAAATCATCTGTCCTAAAGACCATAATCTTGCCTTTAATTTTTAACTGCCTGTTTGCTTTGTCTTGTGATTGACATTGCAATTCATATTTTGGTAAATAAAAGCATGTGTGCTTAAAGATTTACCTAATCCATGGTTGAAGATGAAGGTGTGTTTCAGTAAAAAGAAACCATGTAGATGATAAATAACTTAAGATATTGGTGGGTTTGCTGCTGAAGCCTAGAAAGAAAAAGTTATTAAAAATATAGGTATCCTTACACAAGGTTGTCTATACAAAAGAAACAAGCTAAAAGGAGAGTTGCTGGTTAAAAATATAAGTATAATCTTTTCACTTTTACCCTCTTTTCATTTTTCTTTCACCTTTGCATAAAAATTTTTACATTTGTTATGGTCAGGCATGTTTGGACACTAGCTGAACAGTAGAGGTGGATCTGAAGTAATAATAAAAGGCAACTGGAAAATCAATAGCACAATGCAGCACTGCTTATATCTGCGAACTGCAAATCGTAATTTTGATCCTGTGCGGTATGAAAGTGGCTCCTGTGAGATACAGAATGCTTTGCAGGAACCTCGTGCACTTTTTTGTCTTGAAAGGGCTTTTTGCACCTCACCACAAGGTTTTCTTGTACCTTGAGACACCCTCGTCTATATAAGCATCTTCAGTGCACTGACACAGATTGAATAGAGGAGGCAGCCAAGAAGAAATAATATGGCAGAATTAACTGGCCAAAATAATTAATTTGTAAGGAAGTAATGTATTTTCATGTTTTGGTTGTATTTTCCTAGATTGAATTTCCTGTAGAGGTTAGAAATTATTTAATAGTGTATATCACTGCTCCTGAACTTTGAGCTTTAAGAAAAGGAGAGGTTAATGCCTTTCCTGTGGGAAGGTGAAATAGAGAGTCTGAATGGGTTTTTGCTGGCCCTCTGTAACAGATATTATATTAAAAACTCAAGTTCTAAACACTTAGGTTAAAGAATGGGAAAAATGGCAGCTGATTGTTCTCTTCCTCCTCAAAAAAAGCAGGTGGGTTGGAAGACTGGAAAGTAATTATCTCTGTGATAAAGGACTTGTTTTCTGTAGCACAGGTTCTTGTTCTTCTGGGTATTTTGGCTTATTAAATCAAACATACTGAAATGGTTCTCTTCATCTTCTTGTTGTTCTCTCTCTCTTTTTCACTTCTCCTCCATTCCCTAGTGTGGATAATGTCAACCTGTTGGCAATGTTCATAACGTCCAGATAATCCTTCTCTCCTTCTCCTGTTAAAGTCAAGCTGTCAGCACACGACTTTGGCTGTGCCTTTCTCTGCTGCATATGGAATATATCTCCTTACAGTTCTTCCTTTAGCTGAGGCTTCTTGTCTGTTCCTTCATTTTTGATTGCTTAAATAGTGCTCATTTTTCTCCCTAGCCTTGTTTTCTCACAGACCCATTCTAGACCTTACAAGTCACATTTTTGTTCTTTCTTCTCACTGTGTTTTTAATTCCTTGTCTGATAGTGAAAGCATAGTTTTAATAATTCAGCAGTAAATAAGTTAATATTAAATCTTCTTTCTGGCATGAAAAAATGATAATGATAACAACAACAACAATAATAATAACAACATCACACTTTTCTTTCTTCACTCCTCTACTGTCAGTTTATGTTATCTTCTCCAGCTACAGGCATTCAATTCCTAAAAGTGTTTCTGTTTTCCTCTTTTCAGGGTCTAACATGTTTTTGGTGGAGGTGTATTGATAATCAGCTCTTGCCACTTCAGTGTGCTTGCCATTTCAAGATAGGTGCTGTTTTATGGCAGTTGTAAGCCAAGTGGGAACAGTAATCATCATATTGTGGTTGCTGCTTATGGGAGTTACTGAAGAATAAACACTGATGATCTAGTACTGTTATATTTAGAGGAAAAGTTTCCCCTCTGGAAACTTGATAGGAAATGTGTCATACCAGTCCATATATGGTTAGAAAACATATAAAATTTCTCAAGGCTGTTCACGGTCGGAAATTAAAAGGTAAAGGGCGGTATACCTTAAGCTCTTTTTCAGCAGAAATGTTCACGAATTGAAATAACTCTTGCAATAGTTGGAAATCTGGTGATTCAAAATAATTGCAGTAAAATACATAAGTATTAAGTGGCTGCAAAATCATTGCTCTTTAAATGCTCCCTTTGGAAAACACGTTAAATGAGTCAACACCTTCATTAAAAATAATGTTATTTTTCCCTTGCTTGCTTGAACCCCAGGAAGAACTAAACAATTTGCATTGAAGATGAATTTTGCTCCTTTCAAATTTATTATCTCACAATGATAATAAATGCTATGTTTCCCCATAGCAACTCCCTTTGGATTAGAACTGTACTTTAAAACCACAAACCAAGATGATTTCCATCTGACCAAATTTTTCCCGATGTTATAATATTTAAACTTGCTATAAAAGGGCAATGTTGCAAAGACAACTTTGGAACTTCTGACAACACCATGTAAAACCTTTTTCATGCCATCAGTCTGTATGCCCACTTTTCCCAATTTTTCGCATAACAGAAAGCTAAAAAGAAATGGGATTACAAAATGAAAATAAACACACAATACCCTCATCTTCCAAACCCAAACAGTGTCAGAAGAATTTATAACAGGACACAATAATTTATTAAATATAAATAAAGTGAAATTGTGAGGATATTGATGCATGAAGTTCAGACTGCAATGGTGTGTATTTCTTTTGTTTCTAGATGCAGAGACTAGTCAAACAGTTTTGTCTCCAAAAGAGAGTGTCTATATGTGAACTGACTTTTGGGACTGGCTCCTGGACTCTCCTATCTACCCGTCATTACCTGGGAACTAGTCAGCAAGAATGCTAATTAGGAGAAACAGCACTGTTGTGTCCTAGTAGTTTGCCTGGCATGGGTGGTGGATTTCAACACTCCAAAATGCTTGGTGGGTTTTAGTAATCTTAGTATAGATGCAATTTCAATTTTTAAAAATGAAGAAAAAAAAAGAAAAAAGGAGAAAAAGGACTTTTTTAATGATTGAAGGTGTGTTTTATAGTTTGATACTAAAACATGTGAAATGGTAGCTGTGTTCATGACACTTTCATTTTAAGTGGAAAATCTGAAGAATTGTGAGGGGGCTCTTAAATGGTTGTTGGTCACTAAACCAGGAGTCACACTGGTTTTAGTCGGTGCTTACAAAACATCTGCATTTAGAATATGTGGCTGTAATCTTGGATTTGTACCTGTAATCTGTTCTGTGATGACAGTCTTGATTTTTTTGGGGGAGTGTGGGGGGCGTGTGTGTGCTGTTTCACTTGAGTGCTCTTAGCAACAGAATCCAATACAAAAATACTCTGCACAACTTCAGTTAATGGTGTTCTTTTTTCATTTTTATGGACACAAGCTCCAAGCCCTATAGAGGAGTGATAAATGAGATGTGGCTGTTTCTTTATTTGAAGAATACTTGCAAAAATGAAGAAGAGAGTGGAGCGGATGCTGTGCGTGCTACAGAAATGCTACAGAACATACTTCTAATCCTATTTATTTAGGCTTTTCAGAACAAAAGGCAGCAGATCTTTCACATTCACCCTATTAATTTAAAATTGAGAAACAAAGATAAATGCTGCACAGTCAGAGGATGATAGCTGCTCTTGTGTTAGATGGGACAGTTAGTTGTGGTATGAGTTAAACTCTGGAGCTGTGCTGTGCCAGCCTGAACTTTAGTAACTTCAAGAATTTATCTGGAGGCATTCAGTGTGCCAGTTGCTGGAGTGCACCACACGCATTGACCCTGCTTGCTCCTGCTCTGTGTGAGTTTTCTTTAGCTCCATCCTTGGAAAGGGAAGGAAACAGCAGAGGTTTTTACAGACAGTGCTGTGAGTGATTCAGTGTGCAGATTCAGCCATTCAGATAAAATCACTCCAGCAGCTCAAAGTGCCCCTGGCAGTTGCTAGGTGCATATCCAGGGAGGTTTTCGGTTTTGACTGGAGAATCCACTCACATTTCCAGGATTTCTGGAGTTTTCTCATATGGTCTCTCAATTGGTACTTACCAGCCACCCAAATAGAGAAGAGTTGAGCAGTTGTCAGTCCCCAAACCAAACCATGCTGCTGGCTCATGGGATTAAAGCAAGAAGAGTGGCACATCAAAATGGAAAATTACCAATCCACACAGTTTCAGGACAGTATGTTCAGGACCGTTCTGGTTATTTTTTGTGTGTGCATCGTATGCACCAAAGAAGTAGCAATTTTCATCCTCTTATCTTCTTGAGAATCAGAGGCTTGTATCTTGCCCAGAAGAATTTATGGTATAATTTCAGTGAAAACACAATGGAGGAATGCTTCATTCATATTGTGATGATGAGATCTCACAAAGTAATTAATGCAGCTGGCTTGAGTTTTAATTTAAGTTTGGAAAAACGCTGCTGTAGAAGAGAAATTCCAGTAGTGGGATGCTGGTATATGTGGGCATGTGGAAAATCACGTTGCCAAAGGCCAGCGTCCACAGAGGAGACAGAGGCAGAAATCAACTTTATTTGAATAAATGGAGAGACCCTTGTGTCTCCTTTGTGCTCATGAGGAAGAGAGCAAGACTTCAGTTGTGTAGAGATTTCAGTCGCTGTGTGGTAAAATGCAAAGACAGCAGTACTGGTTACATCTTAACAGCATTTGCACCTGTACTTCTGTTTCATTCTGTTATGTAGAAATTCTTTCCAGTGAAAGAACACATAGTTTTTAAATCTACAATCACAACCACTGAGGTGATTTTTACTAATCTAATATGTTTCCCTCCTTGTTTTATATTCACATTTGCTTTCAGGGGTCAAGGGATTGTTTCACCTAGGTTTGTGTAAATAACTTGCTCTCTCCTGACTCTGTTAGAGGCTCATTCATCTTCTGAGTGTAGGAAGAACTACAGGAGGCTGGGTTGGATTGGGGAGGAAGAGGAAGTAGGAATTACAGTTCTTCTCTGTGGCCACAGTGGTTTTGATTGCTACTCCTGCCTTTCAGCAACTTCCAGCTTACTGCTTTCTCTGTAATGGGCAAAGATATCAAATCTGTGCCTAGACAGACTCAGAAGGGAGTCTGTGTCTAGGCACAGATTTGATATCTTTACCCAAAGTACTTTTTCGGATAATTGTTTTGATGAAAATGATCTGGAGTTAGTCTTTGGACAGGGATGGCTAGAAGTTCCATACAATATTTTGGGCAGAGATTGTTTTTCTGGGTTTTTTCTTGGGGTGTTCTTGCTTTGTGGTTTTTTGTGGGTTTTTTTGGGTTTTTTTTGGGTTTTTTTGGTTTGTTTTTGTTTTTGTTTGTGTTTTTGTTTTTGTTTTTTTTTGTTTGTTTGGTTGGTTGGTTTTTTGTTTGGTCTTTTTTTTTGTTTTGTCTGGTTTGGTTTTGTTGTGAGTTTTTTGTTGTTTTATTTGTTTGGTTGGCTTGTTTGTTTGGGTAATCATTTGGAATTTATTTGCTCTGTGAATTATCTTGACTTGCTTGCTATATTTTGTTGCTCTTGTAACATACTCTCTGCATAGGGTAATGTGTTTATCTGCATGTTTGTGCACACCTTATAATTTTCCTACATAGTCTGTACGGTTGTAAGGCTTTTATAATATCCTAACTGTCTCTATGGGGATTTTTTGCAATTCTTTTATATTAATCAGGTTTTGTAATAACTACGTTTTACCTTAAAAACTTCAATTTCGACACCTTCTTGCTCATTAACTAAGTTATTCTTACAAGTCTAATTTATTTTAATTAATTTTAAAATAAAAAAAATCTTATTTTCATGGTCTGCTTGGCTGATTCCTCTCAACCCAAATCACATTTTAAAAATATATTTTCCAAAGCTTTAGTGGTATTTATGCATTTTAAAATTGAGATTTAAAAAACCTTACTGTTAAAAACTTACAGTATTTATAGTACAGATTTTTGCCCATTCTTTTTATTTGCACTGTCATGTGAAATCCTGAATAATACTGGGGTGGTTCAGAAATAGTGGAAATGTTTCTAGGTCCTGCAGGTGCTTTCACAAAGCATGAGGAAACAAATAACTTTTGACAGCTAAACCTCCCATTCTTCCTGTTAAAACTCAGCACTGCTAATCTATTATTTGGTATGAATATTCACATATTTAATGTTTCTTTTCTGTGTGTGTACATGTGCTCACTCTAGAATTTATTTACACACCATGTCCAACAAATGGACATAGTTTTCTTTCATGAGTCGTAAGTAGTTCAGTGGATATCTCTGTTCTGAAAAACAGACACAATCTGAATGTCCCGAAAAGATCCAACATCTGCTTTTTCACCGTTCTTTTTTTACTCTGTGAATGCTCCTGTTTCTTTGTGGTCAGAACTATCATTGTAATCCAAAACCTGTAAGAAAGTTGTATTTTCTTTTTAGATTTTCCATAAAGAGTTTGCATTCTGATGATGGAAGAACTTATATTGTATTTGATGTCTTCCATTAACCTGCTTTTAAAAGCTTTATCTTTTATTGTTTGGAAAATTACAGGGAAGATGCAAATGTGGATTTAGTTGCCTTTGGCTTCTTTCTTCTTCTCCTCACCCTTTGCAGGAGGAGATTTTGGTAATTTTGATAGCACTGATTTCTAAAATTTATTTTGATGTCTTTCTTCTGCTTGGCCAAGCTGTACTTTGGTGGTATTTCTGGAACAATTAAAATTCTACCAGGTGTTGACAGGAGTGGCCCAAGAAGCAATGTATTATTCTTGATTCCCAAGCAGTTTATTGGTTTTGCTGGTGATGTCCTCACTCCTCTCCTGCCCCAGAGACAGCTCTGTGGTTCCCCTGCTGCCTGTCTCAGTGCTGTGAATATAATTTTTGTTAACCTCTTTCCCTTGAAGCAAAACTCTATGTTTTCACATTTGGTCACAAAGGTAAGCTGTTGAGATAAGAACTTCTTTGTTCTGTTCACTGCATCAAAGTGGGTTTTAAACTGCTCTCCTAGTTTCTGTTTTTTAAAAGAACAAGCAGGTAGGCACAGTGACATGTAAATTCTTCCTGAAATTCCCGATTCACTGACTTTGCAGTACTCAAAGAAGACAAGAAGAGCTGTGATTGTGGTGAACATGCAGAGCTGGTTTGTGCCCTACATAATGTTTGGCACTTCTCTGAGAGATGCAGAAGAAATTGCATTTTCTAACCTCCCTCTGCCTTCTCTGTCTCCACTGTCTCCAGAGGATTTCCTGCTTACGCAGTAACCAAAACATTTGCTGGAGGAGGATTCTGAGTGTTTTATCCTGCAGACTGGATGGTGCAGGAAGATTATGAATCCATGGGGAAGCCAGTTTAACAAATTCTGTTTTCCTCTTGTGTCTGTACAAATTTGATATTGCTTTGTAATTAAAGTTGAATCTACTTCTACAGGATATTGTTTTTCTCATTTTGAACCGTGAAGCTTTGCCCATGCATTCCTGAAATAGATCAGCTAAATATATGCTTAAGAAAGAAGGGAAATAAAAGGGAAAGTACTGTCCTCCCAAAGGTTCAGTGGGATTCTTGTAGCAGTATTTCTTTGCAGAAATACATGAGTTGAGTTGTCTTGCTGAGAGAGGGGTTTCTGCTTTATGAACAAGATAATTGTATATTTCTGTTCAAAGTAAACATCATTCTGACATGATTCATGAATGCTAGATATTTTATGCACTCACTGGAATAAACAAAACAATGTCGTCTCAAGCACTTAGTCTGTGGTTAATGTTGTGCCTGCTTTTGCAAATTTTTCAGCTACATCAGAGATCAAAATGAACTCCAGCACTTGAGGGCATGTGGGGAGGATTTTAGACACTCTGGAGGAAAGTGTGTCTGTAAAGCATTAATGATTGCTCCTTCATCATAAAGCAGATTTGCTTTAACCAGTGCCAGATCTGCTATAATATTGATGACATCCTTCACCTTATTAGTGGCCCAAATATAAAAGAGCATATGCTAGTATTCAGATTTTGTTCATTGTATAGGGAGACCAAAAATGTTGAAGGCTACAAAAGGGATGTGGGCTACAGCTACAGGTTTGGTGTGGAACATGCTTTCTGTTAAGTAAATGAAAAATGTTTACAACTCTGACTTTTGTGCACTGGGCACATCCCCTGGCTTAGCTGGTATGAGAATTTGATTAAGCAAATTCTAGAAGAGTTCTCTGACTGTGAGGCAATTAGTAAAATGTTGCAAGATGTAATGGTAAAGTTGTATGTTGAATGACTGCCTTTATCCCTGAAAGAGTATGAGAGTGTGTGGAGTACAAAAAGCCTGTTGCTTTCCATCTGCCTCGATCTTGCTCTGGAGATTTGAGGAAGCATTTGGCATTTAGGACACAGCAGCAGTAGTTGGTGAAAAATTAGACATGAGCAATAGGAATGTTTAGTCAGACTGGGCAGTATTGGGGTTCAGTTTTACGGGCTTACAATATGAGATTGCAGAATGCCTGAAGTGGGGCTGCATTTACCCAGGGTCATTGCCAGGGCTGTGCCTGGGAAATGGGCTGACTGAGGTGGTCCAGTCTCTCAGTGAATAAAGGATACTTCCCATGAATTTTGTGGTTTTAGTGGGACTATTCACCCCCTAATATCTATTTATAATGCTCCTATGGGGCATGCTGAGAGGTGTAGATTTTAAGGATTAAAGGAGGTTTTAAAGATAAAATCTGCTGTTGGGAGAGAGGCTGTAATGGCTGTTTAATTTGGAGCACTTTCTCAGTTCTGCAAGAATGAGTATAAAATTCAAAAATCTGAGATAGAATGCTCTCCCCTCTATACATGTGGATACATTCATGTGGGAATATGCTCTCTGAGATTTGTATTTCAAAAGAAACATTTAGTTCCTCAGGTGACTGTGTGGGACAGGGTGTTTTGCATTGCACTGGAACTTGTCTTCTGCAGAGCCCATGAATGAGAATGTGCTTTGCTATGAGTAGTGTGGAGAAGTGAGTTACCATTCTTATTCATGGTCTGCCTTCTGAGCCTCTCCCATTTTGCAGAGAGAGGGGATGAAGCTTGCATTGATCACAGTGTATCTGTAATACTCACCCCAGGTTTGCAATGTCACTGTGTCCTCCTGAAGTGCTCAGGAGAGAAGTAGACATGCAGGCTGTTTCTACACTGTCACTGTTCCAGAGTTGGTGGGGTTTAATTGAAAAATTTGCTTTTGTGCTGTGCAGGGTAGATATTGTGTCCCTGAGGAATGTTAAGCATTAAGCTTTCCTGTATCTTTGCCATTCTCACAAGCTATGACCTTGTGTACAGCAGTGTTACTGCCAGACCTCAGGCGCACCAGATCATCTGAAGCACTCTATTTTTCCATATTGTTTACAAGACAACCATTTGGGAATATTAATGGAGAGCACAGCACAGGTAGCATTCAGAATTTCCAGAAATCACACCATATGCCTCCCAGGGGCTTATAATTTGGTGAAGGCAGAATCATGTTCTTTCAGAGCCCATTGTTCCTCAGTGCCAGAATTGTCACAGGTTATCAGTCCACCCTTTTCTTCTTTTTTGCAAAAGGAGCTGATAATAATTTTCCTCCATACTATTAATTTGTTTTCTCTAAGATGTTGCAATTTTATTTTTGCAGGATTTGCCATTTTTAAACTAAAAATATATGCTGTGAAAGTCTGAGCAACTTACATTAAGAATATGTTATTTCATTTCTGTAATTTAAAAAAACCACACCAGACAACTAACACTTCAGTTGTCTCTGTATATCTAATGAATGCAAGCTGCAAAAGACAGCTTGAAACAGAATGAAACATGTGGAGTGCATTTCCATGGGCAGTGACAGCAGTGTTTACTGCATTATCACATTATCACAATAGTGCCACAGAGCCTAAGGCGTGGGTAAGGACCCCATTTTGCACAAAGTAACACAAAGTAAGATGCAATTCCTTGTCATGTCTAAGGACACAGAGTGGAATAGTATATTCTATATAAAAATAAAATAGCTTGCTGCCATTTAGATGAGAAGTTGTACTTGAATCTGTGTGTGCTCTTGGTTCATGACAAATGGGAGGGAAAGCATAGCAGTCTGTATGTATGTATTAACATGTATTTTGCCAATACAGTTAATAAGTTTGATTGGACAGTGTTCACAAAGGCAGGCAATAACTATTGAATCATCAAATGCAACTAAGTTATTTTCTGAGCCAGGGTTCTGAGCCCAAGTCCTTAAATTGAGACTGTTACCTACACGGGCACCAGTAGATGAAGAAATGACACAGGGCAGTGTGGTGGTCTCTGCATATCACCATCTTTGCCAAGAAAAGAGGAGATTGGAACATTATAATTAAATGTGTTTTGCATTCAGTTTTTTTCTGCAAAATGTCTGACCTGGAAGGAAATGCAGGTCCTTGTTTTGGAAGTCTAGAAAATGTACTGTGGGACCTAAGAAGAATATCCTCTCTCACTCATGAGGAAGGAGATAAGGAGGCTTCAAGTTTCCTGATGGGCACCTGATAGGCTGAGCTACAACAGGGAACAGGTGGGTGAAAAGTCATCTGTAGATAGTCATGTTTGTGGCCTTCCACTGAACTTGCTCCAGGACCTCCATGTCTCTCTGGCACTGAGGAGCCCAGAATTGGACACAGGACGCCAGATGTGCCTCACCAGGGCCAAGTAGAATGGAAGGATCACCTTCCTCAACCTACTGGCACTGCTTTTCTTAATGCACCCCAGGACACCATTTGGAAGGATCACCTTCCTCAACCTACTGGCACTGCTTTTCTTAATGCACCCCAGGACACCATTGGCTTTCTTGACCACCAGGGCACACTGCTGGCTCATGGACAGCTTGCTGTCAACCAGGAACCTGAGGTCCTTCTCCTCAGAGCTGCTTTCCAGCTGATATCTGGGGTTATTCTTCCCCAGTGCAGGACCCTGCATTTGCTCTTGTCAAATTTCAGACAGTTCTTCTCTGCCCATCTCTCCAGCCTGTCAAGGCTGCACTCTGGGGTATCGGCCACTGCTCCCAGCTTTGTGCTGTCAGTGACCAGCTGAGGAGGCCTCTGTCTCTTTGTCCAAATCATTGGGCTCAGTATTGAACCTCGGGGGCACCACTTGTGACAGGCCTCCAACCAGACTCTGCGTCACTAACTGGTCACTGTGTCACCTTCTGGGATCTGCCATTCAGCTGGCTCTCAATCCACTTCCACATCCACTCATCAAGATGGTATTCCTGACTTTGCCTTTTATGGTATCATGGTACCTAGAGCCTTGCTGAAGTTCAGGTAGACAACATCCACCACTCTCCCGTCATCCATCCAGGCAACAGTCCCTTATAGAAGGTAATCAGTTCGGTTAAGCATGACTTCCTTTTGGCGAATCCATGCTCAGTACTCCTTATCACCTTCTTGTCTTTCACATGCCCAGAGATGGTATCCAGCATGAGCCATTCCATCACCTTTCCAGGGACTGAGGTGAAGCTGACTGGCTAGTAGTTCCCTGGATCCCCTTTTTTGCCCATTTTGAAGACCAAAGTGACGTTTGCTTTCTTCCAGCCCTCAGGCACCTCTCTTGATCACCACAATTTTTCAAAGATGATTGTGAATAGCCCAGCTACAGTGTCTGCCAGCTCCCTCAAGCATTTGTGGGATTCCCATCACTCCCATTCGGGCCCACAGACTTACCAGGTTCACCTAAGCAATCTCTATGCCAATCTTCCTCAACCAAGGGAAAGTCTTTCTTCCTCCAGACCTTGTTCCTGGGTCAGGGATTCCTGAGGGCTGGTCTTGTCAGTGAAGACCGAAGCCAAGGTGGCATTCAATATCTCTGCTTTCTCTGCAGCCTCTGTTGCAATGGCTCCTGTTCTGCACAGAAATAGGCTCACACTTTCCTTTTTGTTCTTGACGTATCAGAAAAAGCCCTTCTTGTTATCCTGGATGTTCTTGGCCAGATTAATTCCAAATGGGCCTTGGCCTTCCTTGTTGCATTTTTACATACTCTGACAACATCACAGTAATTGCCCAGGGGACCTGTCCCTGTTTTAACCTCCTTTATATCTCCTGCCTATGTTTGAGTTTTGACAGGAATTCCTTGCTCATCATGCACTGGTCTTGAGCCTGGATGAAGTGATTGTTGAATACTCTAGGATCCTTCTCCCTGTAGAGCATGTTCACATGAAATTCTTCAAAGAAGGTCGCTGAAGAGACTGAAGTTAACTCTCCTGAAGCCCAGGGCTGTTTCCTCCTCAAGCAATACAGAATTCCATGATCTTATGGTCACTGTAATGAAGGTTGCCACAGCCTTCACATCTGCAAACAGACCTTCCTTATTATTTAGTTCAAGGTCCAGCAGCCCAGCTTTTCTGGTTGGCCCTTCCATCACCAGTAGCAGAAAGTTGTGATCCATGCTTTCCAGCTACCACTTGGATTGTCTGTGCTTTGCTGTGTTGTTCCTACAACAGACATTAGAGTGGCTGAAGTCCCCATGAGAACCAGGGACTTTGGCTACATAAAGGAATATGCTGAAGCAAGAGACCATGGAAAAAATCTTTGCGTGATTTTTTGGAAAGATACCAGTGGTGCAGAATGACTTTTAGCAGGCTAGAGGATAAGATATTGGGATAATGTAGTTACATAATAACAATAATGAAATAATATCTTCATTTATTATACTTTAGTGTGCTTAGGGGTTAGGATGAATAATGATTATTTGTAGTAAGAATATGATTTTAGGAAACAAAGTAGATGTGTGCTACAAGAGCATGAGCTTTGTCATACTTCAAAATTAACTGAACAAGAAAGAGGTTTTTAGAAGTGTTCCTTGACAGACCAAGGATGCATGGGCTGTGAAGCTGGCTGTGTACTAGGTGTGCTTACAAGAAGTTAATAAATCCCTGGACACTCAGCAGTGGAATGCCATTTGCAATTAAAAAATCATATTTTAATACTTTGCTTTGAATTTGGCATGGAAAATTCTGACTGATTGCTACTGCCCTGTTGTGTGCTGGCAGGGTCACAGTCTTCTGGATGATATAATCTACATTTATATTTTCTGTGTGTTGGGGTTGTCTCTAATATTATCTACAACTTTGAAAGGTGAGATTCAAATCTATTGAGCACTTCAATTACTAAAAATTGCTATACTTTTATACAGCAAATCATATGTACTTTGACCTTGAGAGAGGTATGATTTTCAGTTCTTAAAAAAAATACACTTTTTGACAATCAAAAATGGCTGGCATCTCTAATATGAAAATTTTAATGTGAAAAAGTCAGAGGTTTAGCAAAATGTTAGGGAACATTTTATAAGGTGCAAGTGCAGGTGAGCTGCTTATTGTCTTCCAATGTAGTTTGCTGTTTTGGAGAAAAAAGTTGAGGTATTAGGGAAAATGAAACCCCATTTAGGAAAAAAAAGCAAGTATTTCTGTTGGTTTGTATAAGGTATTTGACTAGCTTAAGTTGAATTAGACTAGATTAGTTTACTAAACTAGAATAGTTAAAATTAGACTAGGTAACAGGCTTTCAGCATGAGACAATCAGCTTATATGTTAGTGCTGAAAGACAGCAATATAAGGAATGTCTGCTAGAAAATTACATACTTAAATAACTTTAATATTTTTAAATGAACATTTCACAGTTATCTTTAAAGGGTTGTTTAGCATGATTTAAGATTGTGGGGTGCAGAATGCCAACTCAGTGTGTCAGTTTTCTATTCCTGAACAAATACGTGAAGGAGAACCATTTTTATGCTTACTTCATTATTCATTAACTATTCAGAGATATTATGTGTAAGGTTCAGTATGGTACACCTAATTTATGAAAGTGGTTTTCTTATTTTGCAGCAGATTTCTCCTTTACTTCATTGGCTAATCAGAAGTGAATGTAGGTGTACATAGTGCTCTCCTTACTGCTGATGCCAGAGATGTAGGAGAGGGGTATTCAAATACATGCACCTTTCATTGCATCTAAATTTTGGTGTACTTAAAGTGTTTTTTTCCATCAGTTATAAGTAAGCTGTATGACAGATTACATGTTCATTAACTACAGAAACTGAATTGAGCCAATGTCTTTGAATATGAAGGCACATAAGTTTAGGTACCTTAAGATGCATTTATGTCAGTTAAATAAGCATGTTACTAATTGGATAGATCCATGCTTGTCCAACTCCTAGCAGAGTGGATTTGGAGGGAAGTTAGAAGTTATTTGCAGTACTTTACAGCTAATCTATGTTAGTGTGGGAATAGAGTTATGATTCGCATCAGCTTTAGGCAAAACCATACCATGAATAATATGCAGAGCTTGCATAATTTTTAAAATTTTAGATTAAGGCGTGTACAATGTCTGTTGTTTAACCAGTTAGCAACATCTCCTTGAAGCAGATCTATGCAAAACATCATAGGAAAGGACACAGGAAATAGATCAGTTTTCAGGTGCAAACCACTTCAAAAGCTCAGGGTAAGAAACAGAAATTTATATCTAGCAGTTCTAGTATGGAGAAATTGTATGCTCTTTTTGAAAAACTACTCCAATGTGCATTAAGGTGAGTGAAACCAACTGAGTGCTTTCCATGCAGTCAGTGAAAGCAACGTGGTGGAAGATATGTTGAATTGTATGTGTTATGTGTTGTACATGGATTATACATGAGTCACCTTTATTTCCTGAATTATGCTTGGAATCTGGACTCTGCACATGAACAGCATATAAGAGCAGTTGCTCTGAAATATATGTACATTATTACAGTTATGTTAGCTTACACTGAAGAGGGTCATTTTCTCAGGGGCATGACTTCATTTTGGTAGTGGTCTTCATTTTTTAAACATACTGTAAGTGGTTTCTTAGTTTGCTGTGTTGAAGTTAACAGAGGTTTGGAATATTGTATCCAGTTCTGCTGGTACATACCTACTGCCAGTCTTGGACTTCCAGCAAGAATAATAGCTAATTTAAATGTTACACTTAGCACTTCAGTAATGTTTCTTCAAGAAACTGAGGATTCACTACCTAAATCACATGAGCATCACATGAGCTTTGAAAGTTAATTTTATGCAACAATTCTGAACTGCTGTCAAATAAATAATTTGTGTAAGGCTACATAGTTCTCACAAAGACAGTCTTATTCAAGCACTCAGAATGCTGAGGTTGTTTGTTTTATGTACTATAATAAAGCTGATTTTATGCCTGATGCAAACAGTAACAAGCTGGAGTTTCCTGTGATGATGTTAGTCCAATCTGCGATTCTGAGTTGCAATCAAGGAAAAAGGGAAAGTTACAAACCATCCTATTGTCATAATAGAGTGTTATCAATAGTTGTTATAGATGTTTTGCTTCATTTTCACTGCACAATATTAAGGATTAAATAATTAAATACCTAGTGGATTCTGAAATTTGAATTGTTTAATAGCACCAAATTAAAAAAAATACAACCCTTTCCAAAATGACAAACCTTAGAAAAGATGTCAACTTTTTAATAATATTTTTATATACAATATTTACAGCAATAGCTTTTCCTTGAACAGTTACACAGGTTGTTCACCTCAATGTCTTGTACAAATTTCAGAAACTGATAAGAACTGAAGAAATGGTAAGAAAAAATATAAGCCCAGGAACATACATGAAAGTAGTACTGTAGACAATCCACGCTTCCAACTCGCTTCCAACTCACTTCCAAGCCATAGTTTAATTTTAATTAGTAGACGTTTATTTTGTTTACTTTTCAGTTGAATTCTAGTGCCCATCCCCCCGTTAAAGCAGAACACAAATGGAAATGATGTCTAGCTTTAGGAAGTCTTCCAAATGGAAATGGAAGTATTGAACCCAGGCTTGGTGATATTTAATTACTTAAATAATTAGGTATGTATATTTACTATAATGACATGGTTAAATTGGATAACGTTTTTGAAGATTAGCAACTACAGACAACTAATCTAAAGGGAAAAGTGCAAATATTAAAATGGATTTTTTAAATTGTGTGTTTCAGTAGTGTCCTTGTTGCTATTTTAAATAAGTGCAATTGCCCAATGGTTTTCAACATGTATAATGGCTGAAGTGCCAGTTTGGCTTCAGGTTTTACTGACAAAAATTAGCAAGCAAAAATCCTGGCTAGTTTGGAACTGAAGATCATTCCTTGCTACTTTAAGTTATGCCTGATGAGGGATTTTTGTAAACATTTCCACCTTTGCAGTTCATCCTGTGGGCTAAATTCTGCCTTCAAATGCAAATGTCTGTGATTGCAGGCAGTGTTTGCACGGTGCAGGGCAGGTCAGGGCTGAGAATGCTGGCGTGTGTATTGACTGCGCTGCTGTGCTGCTGTACTGCTTTATGCTCCTGGGCACTTCTGCCACTGGCAGAAGTGAATTAACAGAGTGAATTAACAATTCAAAGAGAATTTGCAAGGCTATATTGGCTGTGTTTTCCTTAATTAATTGTTGTGCTTAGAAGGAGACAAATATAAAGGTCCCAGGTATTCACATTTACTGAAATAGATCTTTCAATGTAGGTAATATTCTTTAAAGAAAGGTCACAAAAGTATGTCAGTCCTATTTTCATATTATTTTCTTTTTATCATAACAAAATTATGTTTGAAAGCACTTTGAAGGAGAGAGACAGTGTTAGATTGGAAATTCATTTAATAATAAATAATTTTCTGAGAATAGAACGTCAGTGTTTTTGAAGATACAAGTTTTACTTGGCTTTTGAACTAAAAGTAATCAAGACCATTAGCAATATGATTTTTGTAAGTAATTTAAGAGCAAGTTTTTAGCTTCTTCCATTTTCATAAACCTAATTTAGTCTGTGTGAAAGAGCTGTAAAGTGAATTTAAGCATAAGTCTCTAAATACACCTATTTCAGTTAAAGAGAGAGACATTTTGGGGCATGCAGTTTCTCATGAAACATAATTTATAGAAAGGATTATTATGATCATATTTCTGATTCCTGCTCAGTACTTCACTGAATTCTAAATAGTAGTACTAAAGGTTGAATTATTGATCACAAAGATGTGCTTGTATTAGCAAAGGTTTTTTGGTAAATGGGAATCAGTACATTTTATTACTTGGTTGTAAAAACATTCACTTATTTATTTGTGATTTCAATGCATTTGTTTGTTTATTTTAAGGAAGCTATATGTGTCTGAGGGGAGAAAAGCAGAAAGTGTATATGTGTCATTTCTGAAGAACTTTTAATTTTTAATGGAACACAACATAATTTAGCAAAGTTATCCTTCCTCAAGCAGTGATACTTACTGCTAATATTACCCACATCNATTTAACATCTCTGCTCTTGAATCGATTCTATGTGTGATGTCACTGAGCAGAGAGTGTTTTCATTTCCACATACACCACTGAACACCCACTCTTTATAAGGCTGTCTTGTCTCTCGGGATGGAGGCAGGACCCAGGCTTTGCTCTTGCTCAAGTTTTTAGCAATGTAGTGTTAAGAACAGGAACCATAGCGTTGCTACACGTACTTCACACATCCCTTTATGCCTCAAGATCTGATGGAGGGGTGACAGTGGTGGCCTGTGGCTGTGTCACCAGGGCTACTGACCACACCCTGGTGGCCTCTGCTGCCTTGGCTGGTAGCAGGTATGGCTGCTTCCTTGCCTTGAGACAGAGGACAGCGCTTCATCAATAGCTTGGAGAAGGTTGGAGTTCATTGGGAATGGTGAGGGGCTGCACAGGATAGGGATAATTTGCCATGCCACCCGTATTAGGCAGTGGAGTTATCTACAGGGCAAAATCTGTGTGTAGCTGGGGGGCTCCTGAATCTTTCTGGGTGTAGGTCCATGAGGTGGTCAAACTGGGACCCCAAGGACTTGCTTTGTTGCTGATGCAACAAGGACGAGATTTTATTTGTGTAGAAACATTAGAGCTTTCTCTGACTTCATCCTCTTTATGTGTTTCCTTATCAGCTTCACTGGGCAGGTGCTCTTTCTTTGGGACTATAGAATGCTTGAAAAATAATTTTAGTCCTATTTATGCTATTTCCAACATCTGAAGCTGGCAGCAGTCCAGTTACAACATACAAATTTGGTGTTTTTTCATTCTAGTCACTATAGGATGCCTCAAGGTATAGTTGTAGCTTGAATATTAAGATGTGCTTACAATTTTATTGTAGAGTAGTGCGCAAGTTCTGCCAAAAAATATTTAGTGTGAGATTCATATTATTCTTCTTATAGCAGTTAAACTGTATATCTTCAAAGTTTTTTTCATGGTAGTATCTATACTATGGCTGGGGATATACTTAGGGTACAAAGAGTCTCCAGGAATGGGACAGACTCATTGGTTTAAGCCATACTGAATACTCAAAATGGTACTGGAGAAATTCAGCAAATCTGAATTGGCCCTTTACCTCTTTGCTTTATGAATAATTCTTGGCCAGGTTGTAAGCAATCTTGTTATATTAATCTAAGTTCTCTAATTTATTCCTAACTTGTAGTAATCCAGAGGTATTTGCTTCAATTTTTTAAAATATTCTCAATTATTGTCCCTTTTTTAAAAATTGTATGTTGAATATATCTTCACAAAAGGCAAAATATTCACATTCTTATGTAATATTGCAAGGTCTGTATTTTCTGCTCTAGTCAATCAGTAGAAGAATCAAATCTACCAGAATCTTTCCTGGAATTGTTTGGTTTGTGCCTGTTCAAGTTTTGATTTTTTTTGTTGTTGCTCACTAACTGAGAAGGTCTCACTTCTGAAGTTGCCATTTATGCTTGGCCAGAGTGACCATGAAGCAGTTGAGTTTAAAATTTCTGTTGTCAGGAGGAAATGTGACAGCAAAACTTCAGCCCTGGGCATGGGGAGAGCAGACTTCAGGCTTCCCAGGGAACTAGTTAGTGAGGTCCTGTAGGAAATGCTTTTGAAGGTGCTGGGATACATCAGTGCTGGTCACTTTTTAAGCATCTCCTCCGAAGGGCACAGGAGCTGCAGATCCCAAATGTCACCTGTTAAGCAGGAAAGTGAAAGGCTGGCTTGGCTGAACAAGGATCTTCTTTTGGTGATAAGGCAAAAAAGGTATAAGCCCAGTGGAAGCAAGGTCAGGTGATGTGGAAAGTATACAGAGATGCTGCTCATCACTGTAGGGAAAAAATTTGTGTGGCAAAAGCTCAAATGGAGTTGAAGCTGGCCAAAATTGTGGGGAACAAAAAAAAGGAGTTTTTAAAAAATACATTAATAGCCAAAGGCAGTGCAGAAATTACATTGGCCAGTTGCAGAATGAGGATGACAACCTCATGAACAGGGACACAGACAAGCCAGAGTTGTTAAATGCTTTCTATGCCTCTGTGTTCAGCACTGATGATGGGCTCTGGGAGTCCCAGTGTCCTGAGATGGAGGGCTGTGGGTGCAACAATCATAAACCCTCAGCTGACCCTGAAGTTGTGTGGAATCTGCTGCTCCAGCTGGATCCCTACAAATCTGTGGGGCCTGATGGGATTAATCTGAGAATACTAAAATACTCAATACTCTCTGCTGTCATTGTGAGGTCTCTCTCAATGGTTTTTGAGTGATCTTGGGAATCTGAAGAGTTCCTTGTTGACTGAAATGTGTCAAATGTCTCAATTTTCAAGAAGGATGAAAAGGAGGACCCTGGAAGCTACAGGCCTATCAGTCTCACTTCAGTGACTGGTAAAATTACGGAGAAGATTATTCTGGGAATTACTGAAAAACACTACAGGGTAATGCAGTCACCAGTCGTAGCCAACACGGCTTTGAAAGAAAAGCCTAATCTTCTGTCGAACCTGATTTCCTTTTATGACTAGGTAACCCACCCAGCTGACCAAGGGAAGCCAGTAAAGTTTTCAATACTGTCTCTCACAGGATCCTTCTGGACCTACTGTGCAGCTCAGAGCTGGATAAACACATCATGGGATGGGTGAGCAGCTGGGTCATGGGTCAGGCACAAAGGGTTACAGGAATGGGGTGACATCAGACTGGGAACCTGTCACTGGAGGGGCTCCACAGGGCCCCATCCTCGGCCCTCTGCTCTTCAACATCTTCATAAGTGACCTGGACACAGAACTGGAAGGGATACTGGGCAAGTTCACAGATGACACAAAACTGGGAGGAGCTGTTGACTCCCTCGAGGGCAGGGAGGGGCCCTGCAGAGAGACCTCCACAAATCAGGGGTCTGGGCAATCACCAACCGTATGAAGTTGCACATGTGACATAATACCTGCCTCAGTGGAGGAAATTAGTGACTTGTATGTCCCAGTTTCAGAGCCTGGAGCAGTTCTGAATTTGCAGTTACAAGTATGTCTTTTCAGTAGCTGCTGCGTCATTCAGCGCGGTATTGTGACTTATCAACTTGAAGCCAGGATTGTACAATCTGTCGCTAGTTGAGCTCTCTTGCTCTTCCTTCCCATCTCTCTTTCTCCCTGCATACAAACTCATTTTGAAGCTGAGGTGTACTTTCCTAACACACTAAATAAAAATAGTTTATTTTGATGCAAGCTCTCATAAGTGGTGATTTGTAGAGAGATAAAAGTTTTTTTCTAGAGGGCTGGATGGAGCACCTTGGAATGGCACACAAGGACAAACTTCCCAAAGCTTCATTCACAGGCTTTGGATGAAAATCTCGTATCCTGATGATGATGATCTGTAATTATTTTATGAATCACACTGACTTGGTCATTGAGATATTTACTCTGTGAATATTGCAGTTAACAAAGAACTACGTAATTAATTTGAGTCTATTGAAAGTAGACGTTGATTAATTCACTGTCCACAAGGACAGGCATCAGGGAGTAGTTGCTCTGTGCTGATTCCAGCTCTGCAATGCCAAAAGGCACTGCATGTTTTCTAAGCTACTGGGAACTGAAACAGCATGTTGCAGCTACTTCCCAAAGCCCTGAGAGAGAGGGGGAAGAATTTCCTGCCAGAATGTAAAAGGCATTGCATATCTGGGCCATTGGTGGAGCCTTGACAAAGTACAAGCTGGCTGCGGACCAAAATCTGCCATTTAAAATAATTTTATGCCTGGTTTAACATGTCGGAAACCCATAAGCAGTAGCAACCAGTAAGCAAATAAAATTGTTCAGCATCAGCCACTGCTTTCAAAACACTGAAGAATTAATTTGGAAAAAATCTCAACATAAATGTAGGATTTTGTGCATGTAGTAGGTTTACTTTTGTGTTTGCACTGCTGGGCAGACACTGCTGTCATTTTACAACATATTACAGCACTATAGTCAAAATATAAAACTTCAGCCTACTCTTACTGGCAGTCACCTTCACTTTTGCTTTCTTACTCCTATTTATTTTGTGCTTCCTTTGTAAAGTCTCCTTTTACTAATTTGTAATGATTCTTACTTATAAATCTTACTTGGAGAAAATGGAAAGAAGGAAAGAGGACAATGACTGAACTAGAGTAACAAAAGTAAGACATGAAGGAGAATGCAGAAAGTGATGCTGTGGTCAGAAACTGGATTTGAAAAGAAAAGCACCTACTTCTAAAGCTTTAAAGAAGCATAATAGATGGTAGGTTGCAATTTTTTATTGTTTTCCTATTCAACTTCTGCCAATTAATTCAGAATATTTTCAAAGGGCCATAATTATTTTTTAATAACTGGACTGATG
>VXBC01009301.1:63278-87825 GCA_013399945.1 Ploceus nigricollis
TCTTTTAAAATACCTCAAAGGCTGGTGTTCTCGACCACATACCCGGGCAGCCTATTGCATGGTGAATAATTTTTCCTAATATCCAATACAAAATAGCCTTTTAATGTTGATTAGTAGTACACGAGTAGAAGTTGCACCTGCAAGCTGTGAAAATGTCTGGCTAAAATTCAACTCATATCTTTAGGCCATTTTTCAGAAGTCCACTTTCCCAGAGTCAACTTAACTCCTCCCTCTTGTGTAAATGGCTCCTCCCTTTGTTGCAGAGGGGTGATAGAAAGAGCCATTTCTAGCCCAACAAATCTGCTGGCATGCAGGTCAAGTCTCTGTGTTAGTCACCTTCTCTCTTCAATAGAAACATAAAATAAAATACAGCATATGGGAAACCACAGGCATGACCGGCTGAATTATGGCCAAGTTGCATTGCTAGCAAAAGACAGCATCTGCTGTGTAATTCTTGTCAAAAAACAATACTAATCTCATTGGATCAGTATTTCCCATGAGCTAATTTTCTCCTTTTGCCTAGCTCAATAGGCATGGTTAATGCTGTTTGCTAGCCAAGGTATGTACTACTAAGATTAAGTGAAAGGCCTTGGTATGGTGACCAAATCTGTGGAGAAGATGGTACATGGCAACTCTGGAGCTGTAACACAGTGGTGCATAAAACCAGTATTCAGGGCATTTCAATATTGTAGTGAAACTACAGTACTGAAATTCAGTACTGTACAATTAAGTACTGTAGCCAGCTGCAAAGTAATTTGAATCAGGTGATTTATTTCAAAATGTAATAATAATAAGAAGAAAATAATTTGAATGTGGAATGTCAGTGTTGTGGTTTTGGCTGAGGTAGAGTTAGTTACTTCTCAGTACGTGGTAGAGTGTTGTTTGGGACTCAGTAAACGAATAATATTGATAATTAATGCTACTGCACTGGGAGGAGCTGTTGACACCCTCAAAGGCAGAAAGTCCCTGCAGTGAGGCCTCAGCAAACCAGAGATTGGCAGTCACCAAGTGTATGAAGTATAACAAAGATGTGCCAGATCCTGTACCTGGGAAGGGGCAGGATGTATGGACAGACTGGGAATGAGGTGCTCTAAGCAGTGCCATGGAAAGGCACCTGGGGGTCCTGGCAAGTTGAACATGGGTCAGCAGTGCCCTGGCAGCCTGGAGGGCCAGCCCTGTCCTGGGGGGCATCAGGCACAGCATCGCCAGCCGGGCAAGGGAGGGGATTGTCCTGCTCTGCTCTGAGCTGGGGCTGCCTCACCTCGAGTGCTGGGGGCTGGTTTGGGCAACACAATATGAGAAAGACATTAAACTGTTAGAGAGCATCCAAGGGAGACCTATGAAGGTGGTGAATGACCTTGAGGGGAAGCTGTATGAAGAATGGCTGAGATCACTTAGTCTGTTCAACCTGGAGAAGAGGAGACTGAGGGGAGAGCTCATTGCAGTCTACCTCTTCCTCATGAGGGGAAGAAGAGGGGCAGACACTGTGCTCCTGTGCTTAACTACCCTGTGAGTAAAGATTTTCTTTCTACCATCCAAGATAAAACTGCACTCTCAGCTTAAAAACAGTGCCCATTGTCCTGTCACTACATGCCCTCTCCCTTCTTTTTAAAAGCCCCCTTAAGGTACTTACAGGCCTTAATGAGGTCTTCCTGAAGCCTTCTCTTCTCCAGGACAAACAACCCCAATTCTCTCAGTTTATCTCTGCAGGAGAGGTGCTCCAGCCCTCTGATCATCTTCATTGTCCTTTGGACTCGCTCCACTGTGTCCTCCCTGTGCTGGGACCCCAGAGCTGGCTGCAGGGTTCCAGGTGGGGTCTCAGCAGAGCAGAGCAGAGGGGCAGAATCCCCTCCCTGGCCCTGCTGCCCACGCTGCTTTGGATGCAGCCCAGGACACGTTTGGCTTTCTGGGCCAGGAGTGCCCATGGCTGGATCATGTCCAGCCTCTCACCCACCAGCACACCAAGTTCTTCTGGGCAGGGCTGCTCTCCATCTGATCATCCCCCAACCTGTGCTGGTACTGGGGTTGCCCTGACCCAGGTGCAGAACCTTGTACTTGATCTCATGGGATTTCCATGAGCCCAATTCTTGAGCTTGTTCAGGTCCTTCTGGATGGCATCCTGTCCTGTGGGTGTGTAAGCTGCATCAGTCAGCTTGGTGTCATCTGCAGACTTGCTGAGGCTGCACTCAATCTCACTGTCTGTGTCATTGACAAAGACATTACAGAGCAGCAGTCAGAGCCCTGATGGACACCACTCGTCACTGACCTACAACTGGGTGTAGAGCCATTGACCACAACTCTCTGCCAGTGTCCATCCCGTCAATTCTTTATTCACTGAATACTTCATCCATCAAATCCATGTCTCTCTGGTTTGGAAATAAGGATGTCATGTGGGACCATGCTGAAGGCCTTACAGAACTCTAGGCAGATGATATTTGTCAGTCTTCCTGTGTTGATTGTTGCTGCCATGTCACAGAATGCCACCTTACTGGTCAGGCACAATTTGTCCTTAGTAAAACCGTATAGCAGCTTTAGATCACCTCCTTGCCTTTTATGTGCCTTAGCAAATCTTCAGGGAGGATCTGCTCCATGGTCTTCCCAGGAACAGAGATGAGACTCCTGGGCTGTAGTTCCCTAGATCTTTCTTTTAAAAATGGGGGTGATATTTCCCTTTTCCTCCATGAAAACAAGACATAATTTTTTCAGATGAACGACGTATAAAGGCTTAAGGGACAAAGAAACGGTGAAGTATCAGCTGTATATTTTGATAAGTCCTTGATTAATATACCTCATTTTAATTCACAAGTTTAACATTCCTGAACCTACTGCTGTGCACCAGCAGCAGCTCACTGCAAGCAATGGTTCAACTTCTGAGCCAACTGGTGAAATATCTTTGAAGACATATACTGCATCAAAACCACTAATCTACATCAACCAATAACAGGATTAAAAATACATCAAAACAGAAAGTCAAAATATAATTAGGCTAAAGATATAATGAGGCTCCTCCCCCATGCTCCCAGTTACAGTCTCAGGAGCTATCAAAAATTACTTATATGCAAAAAAGCTCTTTGTACGTATGGATGCAGGAAATATTTCTCCCTCTCAAACATGTTGTGAAGCCCACATGTATATAAACCCTAAGGCATAAACAAATCATCTGAGAAGCATGGTCACATCAGAGTTCCCCTGACTCGCACATTTAAGAACTGACAGAGGCAAGAGGATGAATGATTGTAGAACATTCCTCCCACAAACACTAAAAATAGTTTTCAAAATACTGGATGGAGTCTAGCCAAGAAAAGGTGAAAATCTGTTTTAAGATAGGAGAACTTTTTTTCTGTCAATGGTGATTTTGGGAACAATATTTACATGAAGCAGAACACCTCTTAAAATTTGAGGTACTGTAGCTAGTTAATACAAGATACATCCAAAATATGCAGTAATTTTGATTACAGGAAAAATAATATCTACCATATTAAAAGAGTTTTGTATGTAGCACCTTCAGCAACTTTTATTAAATATCACCACAATAGGATTATAGAAAAACAGAATTTTCAGTACACCAAACATTCCTCTTGTATTACACTTCCAAGGGCTAGCAATATATGGTGATACCACTACAATAGTTCTCACAATCAACCTCTTTTCCTCTTACCCTCCCCCTTTTCCTTTCTAATGGAAGCAATTAGAAGTTAGCTTTCCTGGGAGCAGCAGTTAGGGGATACACAACAGACCTAAAAAAAAAAAATCTTACAAATTCCACTCATAATCACCATTGTATTGGTATTAACAGATATCACAGTAATCTCATATCTTAAAATATTAAGTACTTCAAAGGTCAACAGTCCAATGATGTTCCAACAGGACAAGGGTAAAAAATGCAGACACATTTCCATATTATATTGTGAGCTTCTGAATTTTAGAGATCTGATCCTAACATCTAATGCTTACTATTTGAAATTTAATATACTGGATAGATTAGAAGTCCAACTTTAGACTAATTTTAAATATCTATAATTAAGAACATGCTGATATCACAAAATATTATCATTTGTTCTGCATTGTCCTTACTTCTCCCTTCTCTTTTTGCCTCATCCTAGCATCAAACACTACAGAAAAACCTTTTTGCAAGTTTTTAAAATGCTGATTCTTTTTAGATGCTAATTCTTACTACAGAACATTTTTATAATGGGCTAAGAATAGGCAGAAGTCTTGTTCCCAGTTAGCCCTCCTGGCTGGAGTTCTTCATGGGATCCCTCAAACTATGATGTCCTACTGCAGCTGTTCATGGAGATGATCACTGCATCTGTTCACTGTTCACCACGTGTCCATGGAGAATTTGCTCCTTGTGCATGACCTGACTGCCAGCTTGTCATCTGGCTATGCAGGCAACATAACTACCCCCAGAACTGGGGACTGTGCCTGCTTGCAGTAGCAGCTCCTCTGCAGGAATGCTTTCACTGTGCCACCAGTGCTGTCAGCACACATACTGAATACTGCTGAACAGGATTCCGAGGTGACCTTCAAATGCCATGGCCTGACATCCTCTTTCCTTAGGACAGCTTCTCCTCATGGGCTGAGCCATCAGGCAGACCAGTGGCTCAGTCCAGACGCTGTGGTGTAGATTTTGGTTTAGTAGAGAATAAGCCTTCTCACAAGGTTCAGTTGTTGGCATTGCTTTATTAAATAGCTTTCTTTGATGTCAACAGAGGTTCCTCTGTCTAGAAGAAATTTCCAGATTTAAAACTGTGTCTGCTCCTCCTCCCTACACATATGTTCACATGCACACACAAACACACACACACACATACACACACACACTTGCTCTCTCTGAACCTCCCCTTCATTTTTGGCATGTATTAAATACAATAAAGCAATCAAAGAAAATGGAAGATAGTTTGAAATATGAGACTAACAGTGTCATGTACATTTTACTGTAATACTTAGAGTTATAAAAAAGAAAAACATTAAGACTGTAAGGCTTTATACCTAGGATTGTTCTAAAAGGTGCTGGACTGTTTGGTGTTAGCATTTTTATCTCCAGCATATCTGGACTTTGAGATTTTAAGTCCAGAAACCAGTTTGGAACACCTACAATCCCTAAAGATTTTTACATAATCCTGGAATTTTAGGTTGACAATTATTCTTAGCAATATCCACTAGGCAATAGACTTTGCAACATAACATTTCTTATTTTCAGTTCTACTTTCTTTTCCTCCTACCCTCGCATTATTTCCTATGTCTGTTCTTGCAGAATTAATGGAACTAAAGCAAATGTGCATTCCAACTGGAAATTTATAATCACAGCTTTCAAATGACATGCTGTGTTAATCTCCACTCATTCTCGATTCAGATCCTAATATCAGCTAGAAGTATATTGAAATTACAAAGGCAAGAACATGAAGTAGTAGTCCTACTGACCAATTTTGAAACAAGGGTAGTTTCCAGTGGGTTTATAAGTGATTTTCTGATGTTTTGATTATTGAACTCTTCTCCCAGATCTTCTCAGGAACACTGGAAGTCATGGTGCAATGCCATTTCTCAGAAAATATGCAATATTTTGAGACCATGATAATTTAGCAGCAATTTTTCCTGATTTTCCAGTTAAGAGGAAGGTGTAATGGGAAAATAGTGGAGCTAAGAACAACGATAATGAACCTGGTTTTTGCTAACATCTCCTGTTAGCAGCTGCACCTTCTCCTTCTCCTAGGAGCAAAAGCTACACCAGCAGTAGCAGCAAGGGTTCTACATTTGGCATACATTAAAGTAGCACAATGCAGTGCCAAGTAAAGAAACATCAGCAACTTGGAATGGGACTCTTCTGGCAGAAATCAAATAATTGCTTGGATGAAATTCAAGTTTCTGCTACTGGCTTAAAATTGGCTATACTGCTCATCTATCTAAGAAAATTCAAGTACCAGCAAATACTGAACTAAACGAGGTGCTGTTTTATCAGTATAAACACTTGAAGCGTGAGGTGGAGTTTGCAAGCAGAAAAACTAAACAGACTTTATCTTTTACCACTTATCACTTCATCACTTTTTATGACTTTATAGTTTCAATTTTTAAGTCATTTTAGTCTTTATCAAATTTCTATATCTTTATATCACTGGCTTAACTGACTGTCATCATAAGCCCAGATGGCAACTAAGCATCAGGCACACACTTGGTCCCACCCCCCACTGCACCCCCACTCTGGTGGAATGGGAAGGAGAATGAAAAGGGAAACTTGTAGTTTGAGATTAGAACAGTTAAGCAGCTGAAACAAAGTAAAATATATAAAATTAATAGGGGATTTTCGGTCAGAAAAAGGATAAAACAAGAAAAAACAAGTGATGTACAGTACAATTGTTCACCACTCACTGACAGATGCCAGACCATTCCCAGTCACTTATTAGACCCATTTCCAGGTAACTCCCTAACTCTGGGATACTATGGATTGCATGCTATACAAGATGTTCTATGTTGTGGAATATTCGTTTGGCCACTCTGTGTCACCTGTCCTGGCTATGTTCCCTCCCAGCTTTTTTTGTTTACCACCTCACTGGCAAAGCATGAGAGACTGAGTTAGTGCTTGACTTCGCTCAGAGAAGCTGTGGATGCCCCATCCCTGAAAGTATTCAAGGCCGGGTTGGATGGGGCCCTGAGCAACCTGATCTAGTGAATGGCATCCCTGCCCACGGGATGATCTTCAAGGTCCCTTTCAGCCCAAACCATTCTATGATTCTTTGATTCTATCTACTGTGCATTTTTGAACATGCAGTTTCCTTCCTGTAGAAGCCTGTAATCACTGACCTTCTGTAGAATATGTTTAGGAGGATCAAGAGGTAGTGCACCTTTTTAATAAGTAGTTATTGATGTGATCCATTGCAGAACTGCTGACTGAGAGAGATTAGTGTTAACACTGTGTATTTTACTCCCATATGCATTTCTGTCTTTTTCACTTGGGTGTGATGTACTTTTAATATTCTGTACTCAGAATTTGGTGTTAGAGGCAGAAAAATAAGTATGAAGAAACTAAACGCATTGGGTCTCTAGCTAAAGAAGTTACCTGAGAGACTCTTCTAATAAATATTTAAGCATACCAATGCCCTTCTTCGAATTTAGTTATGTGTAGGGGAGTATCTTTGCTCCTCCAGTTCTGCATGAAAGCATAAATTGTGTGCATTTTCTTGAGCAGTTGACCCAAGGAAAACACTCAAGCAGCAAAAGCCAAAGTCATGGTTGTGCCACCTTGTCTTTGCTTCCATTTTACATGTGTTTTTACCCACCTCTCACAAAATTTAATCTGGTTGGTTCTCTGTAGCAACAATTTTCTAGATTTGAAAGTGCTGTTCAAGTCCCTTTAGAAATTTGTGCTTACTGATGTGGAACTGCACACCCTTATTCTACCCCATACTTCACATTGATTCCCTCTGGGATAATTTATAAGTGTGTACTTCTGAAAAGTGCACAGTAATCCTACTTTTGAAAGTTGTCTTTAAATTCCATACTAGTATTCTTTTTAAAAGGACAAATTGTGTGGAGTGAAATAAGCTAAGTATTTTAAAATGTGTAAATAGCTCTCTGAGTTCTGATGTCACAGTTATATCAGTAAACTTATCTTTGTTAGGCACCAATATCTGTTACTGAAAGTTTATTTAAGTAAATTTTAGGAATGCAGTTTGCTTCTTTATATCAACTTTTACAGAGGTTTTCTTTGTGCTAGGGTCCTGTGTTACAGTATGTAAAATATTCTGTTATAGTAATTAACCTTTTATTTTAAAGGAACCTGTAAAATTTGAAGCAATTGTAAAGTTTGCATTTATCAAAAACAGAGTTGTTTTCTCCATTAATTGAATGGCATCACTGTAGTACAGGGTCACACTTGCTAATTTCTCATGCTTACACTTGAAAATTGGTATGCAAGTGGGAAGCTGAATGAGTGGTGGGAAGCTTTTCTCGCTTCTCCCCCAAACAGTTTGGCAGAGCTTGTATGAGAGCAATGTATGAGACCAGTGGGGCACATGCCTCTACCATCCTTAAAGAACAGTGGGCTTCTGTTTTATTCCTGTTTAATGCAAACTCTTTGGTATTTTTTACTGGGATTAGATTCCTAGTTCATGCATGTTTCTGAAGAAAAATGACTTCCAGATTAATAATAGTCGTTGGCTGATGCCACATAGTATTTCTGCTACGAGATTGGTGTTGAAACATGCAGCATTGTCATATGGGGACACAAAATGGCATTTTGGCAAAATATTAGTCTGTTGGGTCTTGTTTTAAATAGCATTAACAACCTTGTGGCACTGAGCTGGTCAGATCCAGAACTGGAATGCAGAAGGATGGGACAGAGGAAGTGAACAGCAAATATAAGCCTGCACTGCCAAGCAAGGTACTTGTCTCTGTTGGCATCCTCTTGGAAATGTTTGAGTAGTTCCTTGGGAACTGGTTTGTAGTGGAGACAGAAGAGGTGAAGGAAGGATTTATGTGTAGAGAGAGTATCTCTGAAAATTCACTTACATGAAGTTTAGGAGGAAAGAATCCCCAAATTTAAAAGTCCTGTGGGTATGGTTTTCAAAACTGGAGGCTCACAGATTCTCAGGATATATATTTATGTCAGCTAAGTATTGAACTTGCCTTCACCAGGAGCCATTAAAATTCTCAGTCTCAGGTTCCCAAACTCAGTTTCTCCAACTCAGTTTCTCCAAAATACCTTACTTTCCTGGCTGAAATAGGAAGCATTGTACTAATTACCTTCACAAAGCTGCTCCAAGAAGATTGTGTCTATTAATATTTATCAGAAGTGTTATGTGACAAAGATGGGGGCATATATTAGGCTCTAAAATGAAGGACTATAGAATTTTTTCATACATTTTTGCAATGTTGTGATATATGGCCAATTTGGTAAGGTAGTGTGGAGATGTTGTTTTACCTGGCTTCTGCAAAAAGATGCATACAGATCCCTCAAAGGGATGCTGTCATACAGATTGCTTTTACCTTGGATGCTCATGTTTCGCAGTCTGCTGGAGCTGGAGGCACATGCTGAACACTTCATTTCTGAGGAAGCCACTTTTATAGAAGTTTAAGGGGTGAATGTTCAATGGTGTACATAAAGACTGTATCCACTCTTTACTCTTTGCACCTTCAACTTTTTAGTAGTTGTCCATTCATTTTATATCTCCATGAATTAAGTAGTAATTTTTAAAAAGAGGTCAGCCTTTTTTCTACCTTTTTTTAAAATTTATGTTTTTATTAAAACCAGTTTCTATCAACAGCAATGACTTCACCTCTTTACTTTGTAAATCAGTGAACTGTAGGACAGATCAATGGGAATCTAGTGCACAACCTCTAAGTAGGAAAATTATAAATCACTTGATTTTTTTTTCTTTTTCTGTTGCAGGAAATACTAAACAATCTCTCTGTACAGACAAGCTTAGAATGGTGAATACACAAGTAGATAGGAGAAGAGAACTTGAAAAGGGAGAAATACTCCTGCCCAGAAAATATTTGAGTTTCTCTGATGAATCATAAAGGTGTTTAATTAATTTTTTTCTCTCTTGTTCATCTTACCACCCTGAGGGAGCATAAACTAAGAATTCCCCTCCACTTTTACTTTCTGTTGCTTTCGGCTTTCTAGAACCCCCAATAAGGCATTTTGCTTTTTTATGTTCACTTGCAATATGTGTTCAATACAAGGTCTTAAAAAATTGAGAAATAACTCTTATTGATTTTACTTGTATATTTTAAATCACCTTTAGCCCTTATTTACACAATTTTCATTTTTAGCTTCCCCTCAGTGCTGATGTGATCTATAAAAATGCTTGGAACTGCCAGTACCTACGAAAGGAACAAGTATTTCTGATCTGCACTTGTAAATACATATTGTAATTAGGTTTCCCTGTGTTTTTGTAAGTATAAGCACTGTCAAGTCATCACTGATCAGTGCCAGTGTTCAGTAATAATAGAGCATGAAAATGTGGAAGGAGGCCATGCTGGCAGCAATGCTATCCATAACAAATTTTGCCTAAAAGAGCAGAGAAGAAAATCTTACTGTTGCAGGTTAGTGAAATAGGGAAGAATGTGCTTGACTTTTATAGACGGCTCAATTCTTTTACGTGTCCACGATGGTCACTTCTCCTATAACCAGAGATCTTTAACATAGATCATCATCACAGCATGATAGAATCATAGAATAATTTGGGTTGGAAGGGACCTTTAAAGGCCCTGTAATCCAACCTCCCTGCAATGAGTAGGCACAAGTAATGAGCAGAGAAAAACATGATCCAAGTAGAATTCTAATATCTGCCCCAGACTTGTGTGGCTTTGCATCTCCTGTTTTCTCTATTTTGACTTGTTCTAGTTTTCAGATTTATGTGTTTTTTTGGTTTTTTTTAAGAGTTTCTTTGATTGTCTTTGCTTGTTGCTTTGTTGTTCTGTGTGTGTTTTATTCTTGTTTTTCTTGAAGGTATTTACAAGCATCAGATCTCCACTGAAAAAGATATGGAGACCTGCTCTTGAGATCAGAGCAAGGTATTTCATTGCCATAAGCTGTAGAGCATGTGCTATTATTCCCTGTTAGCTCTTTCTGCAATGACATGCAAAGGAGAATTGAGGAAGAAGTTGTGAGATCATCAGTGAGCTGTGTGAAGCTGTGAGGCAATCCCTGTTAGTGGCAGTGCACTGGAGGCACGGCTGCAGTAGTGGTCAGAATGTTACTTTGAGCTGGGAAAGCATTCATTTGCTATTTTTATTGTATAGATCATACATACAAAACCCATTTGCTTAATGTTTGTTTATCAGAGCAAAAATTGATTCTAAATGCTAGATTTTCATTTAGATGATTCAAAATGGTGGATTTTCTGTTCCTCTTATTTTATTTAAATGGTTTTATTTTTTGACTTTAAGCAATGATTGTTCAATAAATATTCAATGATGGATTATCTAAATTCATCAAAGTGCTAGATACAAAGAGCTTTCTTACCTTCTCATTTTTTTAAATAAAGAAAATCAATATCAAGTTCCTGTAGGCTGATTTTTTAGAATGTGCACTCTCTCATTTGAAGTGTCTTTTGTAGCATTAGGTGTGCTAAAACATAAAGAGGAACTGGAATTTCCTGGAAAGAAAGATCAAAGAGAGTAAGGATTGTGCAAAATAGAGATCCATTGTGTTACTCAGTTTCCTAAGGAATTTCAAATAAAATTTCAAGCCCTGCTACTTTTAAAATATTTAAGATTTATGAAACTTATTGGTCAGCTTACTTTTGAACTAATGAACATAAAACGAGCCGTAATTAATTAGCTTTTTCATCTCTAGGAAAATTTAAAATTAAACTTAATAATAATGAAATTAATACACAGATGTCTTTGGTAGACATGAAAGCAGAGTGAAGAAATGAGGCTTAATCATTCTGTTTCATTGCATAATTTACTCAATCCTTTTGCCTTGAAGATGTCGTTCCTCTTGTTCTACTGGTTCCAGTTCCTACCTTTGCTGAACAGTGCTCTGATGTAATTTCCCATGACTGCACAATTGATACTGAGAACAAACCTACTTTTTCTGGCTTGCCTTTGGGAATATGGTAAACTTTTCAAAGGCTTCTGCTGCAAGTAGGTTAAAGGGATACAGCAATCTGGACTCAGTAGCTGTTTATCCTTGGTAGATCCATGTGTATCTTGGGATGCTACACATCCATGTGTATCTTGACTGCTGAACCTTTACACCTGTCCTAGCTGCTGGTTAGGTGCTGGTAAAAAGCTTTATGCCTTTGCTCTGCCTCTTTCAAGTGTACTTTCACTGCGCTACTCCTGAGTCTTGTGACTGCTGACAGTTTTTCTGGTTTCTACTGCCCTGCACAGAGGACATGCTGGTGAGCAGTGTAATCTAGGCACACATCTTCCCTTTGCAAATCTGTCTCTCACACCTTCTTCTGAGAATGCATGATGTATACATACGACATTACCAAGATACATGCATGTGTTTCAGACCTTTGGAGGTCTGTGTGGTGGGCAGTGCTGCCATTTTGCAAGGTTTAACACACTGAAACAAAAAAAAAATTAAATAGAGGTTAACAAAAATATGTAGGCATGTGCAAATGGAAACACAAGAAAGGGTGACCCTGGCTTACTCATGCTACATATACACTGAATTTTATTGAGACTAAAACAAGATAATTAGTGCACTGATTTCTATATTTGACCTTCAGATTTGTGTATGAATGGGAGCTCCACAGATTAGCAGGAAGAGCCTTTTTGTGATGTGTGAATAGCAGCTTGCATTGTAGGCTGAGATGCTAGTCTGAGACTGCAAAGTGCTGTGTGGTGTGTGGTTCTTTTTCTTTTTTCCTCCTCCTAGCTGTTAACTCATTCAGACTCCATCAAATGTAAAGTTACTTCAGCAATGGACCCTTGCAGAATTGAGCTGTGACTTTTTTTTTATTTAAAAAGCCAGTGAGACTTTCAGAGTGGGATCCAAAATTTCTAATAAATAACCTTAAAATACGACCTTTCGCAGGAGGGATCCCCTAAAATAATCTTTTCAGCTAGTATTTTAAAAGTGAAATCTGAACGTGTATTTAGGTATACTACTTACTGATTTAGAAGGGCTTAATGAACTTCTTCATCAACATTCTTCTCACACATGCATTTCTGGAAACCATGAAAAATTTGTCATGGTAACTTGAATGTCTGTATTGCTAGCCCAGAAGCTGGTGTTACTGAGGTGATAGTAGTATGTTGTTTTATGCTGATTCTGCTGTCACTCTCACTGTTACATGCTTTAGTCACGGCACACCCTGGAGTGAGTTAGTATTGAATGTCTGAATGTTATTTTTGCATTCCACCATGTCACTAGTAAAGCTGGTATAGAGCCAGCCACAATAGACTCTACCAAGACAAAGCTGAGTCAGTTGCTGGATGCATCCCATAGTAATCTTTTCCTCCTCTGTTTTCTGTGATGATTCTGCTGTACAATAGTGTCTCACCACTGGAATCATCTGCCTGTCCAGGGTTGTAACAAAAATTACTGTCAGGGGGATAAAAATATTGCCCATATTTCGTTTATGTGATCTTTAGGATATATTGGATTATGATTAATAGTCTGAATAAGACCTTGAACTACCTGTGAGCTTCTCTGAGAAGCCAGTATAGGCAAGAAAGTTTCCAGTTTGCCTTTTATTTGCCCTGTGATGCTTTTGGCAGGTGCAAGAGTAGGGTTTTTATTAGCTTAGGATGTACGTACAAAAGAGCTAGTGTATTTCCCTAGTCATGTTTCTGGGGGCAGACATGCTCTGGCATTCACTGATACTGCTCTTTACCTTTTCATTCTGAGTAAATAAATCCAGTCTTAAAAAGAAAACAAATATGTACCTTTATTACTCCGATGTTTTCCGTGAATGTGCTAGCAACTGAGATGCTGCTATTACCAGACAAATTTCCTCCTACATCCTTAATGCAGCTCCTTTCCGGAGGAGTTATGTTATACTTGTGTTTTTGTACATTGCCAGGAAATAGTCATCTTATTAAGATGAAAAGTTAATAAGAAATTGCCCTCTGCAGAGGGGCTAATTGTTCAGGCTAGTCTGGAGCAAGACTGTCTTCCTGACTGAAATACTGTTTTTAAGTGGATGGAATGGATGTATGATTAGATTATCAAGCTGAATAATGCAGATGGTTTTCTTGCTGTATTTTGGGTGTCAGTGCTAGAAGAATACAATAAAATAGGGTTTGACAGTACCTAATTCC
This sequence comes from Ploceus nigricollis, assembly GCA_013399945.1. Taxonomy (NCBI): domain Eukaryota; kingdom Metazoa; phylum Chordata; class Aves; order Passeriformes; family Ploceidae; genus Ploceus; species Ploceus nigricollis. Next base: position 77,004 of record VXBC01009301.1, read on the forward strand.
TCACTGTAGCAAAATAGGCATCAAAATGTGAGGAGTGTAATACAGGTATTTTTGTACATGATAGAAAAACAAGTGGTAAGGCAGAAAACTGTCAAAATATAATTCATTAAATCAAGGCAATTTGTCATTAAACCTTGGATTACCAAGCACAAAAATTTATTAAATGGAAAAGATTGCCAGATGCTTGTCATAAGTTACCAGAATAAAGACTATTCATACATTTGGTGTAGAATTCAGACAGCAGATATTCTTCTGTGTTGTCTTGCAGCTGCAGTTAAACGCAATGCTGATCTTCACAGTAAAACAAACCGTTTTTTGCAGTTTATGTTTTATTGTCTGGATTCATTAAGCCATTTCAGTAGAATGTGTTGTACTGATTTGTAGATCAGATATAATTCTGTAATAAAGGGATTAATTTTGCAATTTAAAATTTGAAACCTGTGATTTAGATGACCTTTAGATGTTTGCTTTTCCATGGTGTTGGCAGAAGAGTATTGCACTAGGAAAGCTGAAACTTTGTCCTTGACATAGATTAATATCTGTATGGTCAGGAGAAAAGCTGAGTTGAATTCTCATTTATGCGGTCCTGGCAGGATGCTCTTGGAGTCTAATAATTTATTGATAACTGTTTTGATTGAAATATTTCATTTGCTACATATCCCACAGCACATTTTTTATTCTTTTCCAAGCACATACAAATCACTCGCCAAATGGGAAGATTGTCTTTTAAGAAAAGAAAACTGTATTTACACAATGTGTCTCCTTCTTTTCTCACTTTCTGGTGTTTTGAGGGGATGTGTGCACTTCTCTTAGCTTGGGGCTCATGTTTTCCATGTAAAATTTTGTTTTTAAGTTCAACCAGAGATTCTTGCCCAGTTTTATGGCAAATGATTACTTCAGGAGTAGACAAAATACCACAACAATTTTGTGCAATAATGGGAGCCGTCATTGTTATCTCCTAGGTATTACCCATAACAGAGAGTGGTGTGAAACAAGAGAAGGGTATGACAGCTGAGACCTGATTGTGCAGTTGAGAGGTTGAGACCTGCTCCTGTTGTACAACTTGTTTTGGAATATTGTAATTTTTCTTTTGGTGATTTGAGGAAGAAGCTGAGAAAATACGTGAAATTCTATCTTAATCTGTCAGAGTTTTTTTGGTATTTTTTTTTTTTTCATGTGCACAGTGTAGTTAACCAATAATAATTTTTCAGTAGAAGAATCTTAATGTTTTAGCTTTATGGTAATTTCAAAGGTCTCTGGCGGAACCCATAGGTCCAAGTGGTAGATGAGGGAGGGTGAAGTCAGCTGGGGAATGTTCTAATAAAAGCAGAGGAGAGCTTGAAATGGCCACAAGGAGTCTAAAGTGGATGGAATTGCCACCTGCTGTAAGCAGGATCTGTTTTCTGTGTTTCCAAAGCTGAGATTTTTTTGAGAACCGTGACAAATATAAAATTCAGCTTAAGCATTCTGTGCCTGTTTTTCCTCCTGATGTAGGGAGGGTAACATTGAAAATTTGAGTGAGACAGTGAGACAGGAATCATGACAGTCACAGAGCCAGGGCTGACATCTGGTTTCCTGTGTTTTCATGGGAGGGAATGCACAATTCCGTCCTAGGGTAAGCTGCCCACCTGCCTTCTGTTTCATCAGTCTGTCATGAACTGACTGGGTGTTTCCAGTGCTGATATTAAAAGGATAGAAAGGATATCCATTCCCTTTACTCTTTCCATGGTGCTAGCTCAGCATCAGTTGTTGGAGGGTAGAGGAGATTTTCCCAATTTTCAAACGCTTTTTTGTTCCTTTCATACTTTTTTTGGGAAAGGATGCCTATAATCTCTACAGCTGCTGAGTATATGAGGAGCTTTTGGGATTGTGAAGTTTTACATAATTTTGAAGGGTGATGTTGAAAAACAAGGTAGATGTTTGACATAGATTGTTGTGCAGGTATATTTTAAGACTTCATTTGAATGATCTGTAAAAAATTTCACCCAATATGATCCTTCAAGTTGACTGGTCATAAGTGTTTTAGGGACTCAATGAAACAGGGCTGAAACTGCACCTTAAAACTTTTTGAGGAAAGCTGTGCTTAAAACTTTGTAATGTGTTCTGGCTTGTGATAAAGTGAGTTTTATTAAATATGACAGCACATATACATTTTAAAATAACAGTTTTTGAATGCTGTCAAATAGATCATAGTCCTTCATTAAATACATTTGATGAAAAGAGATTGTTCTAGATAGGTAGCTCTCTTTTTTAGTATTTTTATTTTAGTAACAATGTTTGTGGGAAATTATGGTGCTCTGTGGTGCTATGTTGTCAGTACAACCGAAGCATGTTTTTTCCAGGTTTGTTTTGTAAAGCTCGTAATGCAGTAGAATTAACCAGCATCAGAATCTGCATATTTTCAACCTCTCTTCTAAAAAGCTTTAAATCAAGATTGACTGCCTTGTCTGAAAACATGCTGTAGAAAAAAAATGCAATTATTTCATTTTACAAAAGATAAGGATGGCAAGTATGAGACGTTAATTGGATAAAATTTTATTTGTTCCAAATTATGCAGACAGCCAGATCATCTAATGGCCTTCTCTAATGTTAGAATCCCTTAGTCCTTTTTCTTGGCATCTTTTCTATATTTATATATGAAGTGTGTACATGTATGTATATGTATAGACACAAATGCACAAAAAATACAGGGTGTGTATGTGTGAGATGTAGCAAAAATGCAGTATAAGCTAGAAAACGAAATGCCTTTGATGAGCTAAATGCATGATGATGGTCAGCATTTTTAATCTATTGGCCATTACTATGAGAGATTCTTTATTAAATATTTCAAGGCAAATATCTTCAGCCACGTGTGCGTATGCACTGCAGAGGTTCAATGGAGTCAGTTTCAAATAGGTGGTAATGTCTGGAATTACTGGACCACCTTTCAGCCATCCTGTGGAACTGTGTCTTTCAGTAGGTTGGTGCTTTCTGACAGCTGTGCACTGTTGTCCACTTGTGCTGCTCTCCTGCCATGCCTATAACCCAATGTACAGACTCAATGCTCAGACCATGCAAGCTGATACTCATTTATATTCATGTTTCTGTTTGTTGTTGAGAGGAGGTGACAAAGACAAAGCTTCAGCAGATTGGCTGCTGGGTACCTCGATGTGTGATACCTACCTGCATGGGCTGAGGCCGGCCATCCATTGCATGGTGAAAAGGAAGATGGGCAGAACTGGGAAGGGTTAGAGAAGACGAGGTGGTGAGACTGGGCAGCAAAAGAGCAGAGTGTCATTCCTGCACTAAAATAAAGTTTAAATGCCTTGTAAGAAAGGGAATTGTTCATCTTTTCTAGAAAAATATATCCTGGTTTACTGGTTCTTGTGTCTCTGGTATGGTTTTGCTTAATTCTGGTGCATTCTCAGTTGAGTTTTCAGTGCAGTCCGTTCCTCAAGGCTCTTCAGAGAACACGTGAACATGAGTGGGTTTGGGTTAATGGCAGCAGAGCACTTGATGGTGAAGTCTTCAGAGAATTGCAGAATCACAGAATATTCTGATTTGGAAGGCACCCACAAGGATCATCAAGTCCAGATCTTAAGTGAATGGCTCAAATGAGGATGAACCCACAACCTTGATATTACCGGGCCCTAACCAACTGAGCTAACCCCAGTGGTCTTCCCCTGCTCTCTGCTTTCCCTCTGCTTGCTGCTTGTCTTGCACTTAGGGCACATGGATAAGGATGATTGCTGCATCCCACAAGGAAGGGTGCCAGGCCACTGAAGTGTCTGATTGCTCTCTCACCAGTTTCCATGCTGGCTTGTTTCTTGCTTTATTTTCCGAAAGTTCTTTTTGCATCAATGTGTCAGGCAGAAAGAGAAAGCTGAAAAGTTGTCCTGTGCTGCAAGACAAGATACCTTTTATTCTTTGGTGTCATCTGCTCGTTTATGCAACTTCTCCAGTTTTGAAAAAGAGGTTCATTATAAAATAATTTCATCCTGAGGTTTTGCAGTCAGTTTTGGCAGAGCAGTTACAAAGCTGACAGAGTTTTGCTGCTTAGAATCTGCATGCCAGCTTTGCACTGCATCTAGCTCTTTCTTAAGACACCTTGAAAGATGTTTTTTTCTTTCACATAAGCCTGTAGTACCTGTAGATGATCTGGGTGAGGAGAATGTAGCCTTAGTTTGCTCCCAAATTGCAAGAGGTTAAGCACAGGTTTTCTCTCTCAGAGGACAATAAGAAATCTTACTTTACTTTTTATTTTGCAAAAATATTCAAAGCCACTCAGTTCTTTTTCAAGTTGCTTAGTTGTCTTTGTAATATTTGCTATTGCTCTTCTTCAGTTCTAAATGTGACAGGAATTTAAAGAGAGACCTTTCTGATGCAACAATGACCTAGTAACCAGCTGTACTATCTGTTTATGAAAGTTACTGTATGTTATATTTTTTGTCAGGTCTCCTTCCACTCCATAATCACCTGTGTGAGAACAGGAGTTTATTTACAAAATTTGGTGATGATTTGGTGTTTAAGTACCCGTTAACAAGGCACATTCTCTAAAAAAAATTTGCTTAGGAGAACTGTGCTAATTTGCAGACAGGAAGTAGCTTCCACTGTATGGTTTTTTTATCTGCCACTACACATAGTAAAATGAATACAGGCAATCCTATTAATCATCATCTTTTGGTTTTTTTCTTGTTTTAATGGGTTTTATGTTCAGTTGTAACAGGCAATGTGGGTGGTTAAGGGAAATTGATCAGTGTGCATAAACATCCTCTGCATCCACTGATTTTTCAATGCTTTCTCCAAATGCCAGCCACTGGGGAGAAAACTTCCAATATATAAACACATAATCTGCAGTCCTTTTTTTCTCCTCCTCTTTTTTTCATTCAGTTTCAGCCAAAAGCTAAAATTTTATAAATATCAAAGATAAACAAATTTTGCCCTGAATAGATAGGAAAGAATAGACAGAATAGTATTGTTTTAAGGTCAGGAAAAGTGAGTTACATGCATTTGGTATGTAATTCAGGGCTTTGCTTTCCATTTACTAGATGGGAAGACACATTTGCAGCATCCTAGGATTTATTTTGGGGGAGGTCATCTTAAAAGGGATACAAGAGTAACTACTGCTAAGAAGAAAAAAAGTATGATGAGTTCTCAACTTAGTCAAAAAGGATGCATTTTAATAGTGTGTCAGTATGTTCTCCAAAAAAAAAATGTGGAAAACAGACCAATTACTGAAACAGTAAAAAGTGAGGTCAGCTTGCCTTTGATCACTGCTGAGTGTGTGGGAATAGGAAGTCGGAGCACATGATGGAAAGATGAAGTTGAATCTGACACAGTAAGGGAAAAAGTGAAGTCTCGTAAAGGTGAAACAGTTATGGGGTCTGTAAAATACATTGCTTTATTGTCTTCTTTTTTGCAGCTGTGGTTAATGGAATAAGTCTGTAGAGCCCTCTATTTGAATTTCTATTGTGTGTTGGGTTTTTTGTGATGATAGTTAAAAGAAATTCAGAAAGACTTGTTGTTTTCAATCTGTAGTCTTATAAATAGTTTTTTAAAGAGTGGAAAAAAAAAACCATAGTTGTAATTTTGTGAGGTGATGATTACAAATGCAAGGATAGTTCTGGCTATGCTATCAAATGGAGGTTTTCTTTTAGGTAGTGCAAATGAGGCAGTTTGTATGTCTTTCAAGGACTGAATGACCTCCAGAAAGAAAGAAAGAAAGAAAGAAAAAAAATCAATCCAGCTTTCCCTACTACAAAAAAATTGTGAGCTGGGGATTTTTTTCTTTGGCAAGGAGACAGAAACTTGTATGACACAGAGAGTGAGTTTCTCCCCTGATGCCAATAGCTGGCTTTTATTAAATACCATTGGGGTGCATTGGTGTAGGCACCATGTCCAAGGAATGCTTCTGGAGGACTTATTTCTTCAGTGTTTTCAATCTACCATTAATTTGCTCTTTTGAAGATTGAATGTCAAATCCTACAAATTTAATTTTTGTTTTCCTTCAAAACAAGCATTTAACAACTGGGATTATTATGAGGGGGGAAAAGTACTGATGAAAGATTCTTTACTGTGTAATTATTTCTGACAGAAAAATATATTTAACCATATGTGTCTATAAAGCACTAGTTGAGCAGCTTGGAAATAGTTTCTTGTGGTAAAATTATTCCTACAGTCTGCTGAAAGAAAGTACAGGAATGAAGCACTTTGCTGAGTGGGAAATGAGCCAACATGATCCTTGAAGTTACAAAATTTCTTCAGTCAAAGCACATGGGAAAAGTGATTAAGCATATTGAAATATTATTAAAATGGATAGAAAGGCGTTACTTACCTAAGGCAGGTAAGCAGGATGAGTAGTTGAAAAAAATGTGTGTTGGTGGATTCTAAATTAGTAGAAAGTGGGAGATCTTTGTGTTTATCTCCACCCTCTTCCATAAAAACTTTTTTTAATGTGCATTTTTTGAAGATGCCCAGTAGGTATTATGACAAGTGTCCTCTGAGGCATAATGATATAATTATATCATATATCTATCTGACAGTTCAACTGCATAGCATGGTGAGGATTCCCCAATTAACCAAAAGTTTTTATCTAGGCCCTTATCACATGAGGTTAGTGTATGAGTTGCACTTTCAGCTTGTTCACTGACAGCTCGTGACTTCATTGCCATGATTGAGGGTCTTGTCTGTCAGGAGACATTATTTGTGAGTTGCAGCACTTGTTGTGATTGGGTGTGCTCCAGAGATGGTATTGCCAGATCTACACAGCTGGGTTTGTGATTCTGGAATAATCCACAGAGTGAGGGATCAAATTTCTGTGATATCTAGTTGTATATTCTGTTCATTATGTAAGCTCTTAGCCTTTCACATCACTCTAATAGCCTTTCAAATGGGCATTACTTCATCCCCTCTAGGGATTATGTTCCATGATCTTACATTTCTTCCTCCATTCCTCCCACCGGTGCATGCACATCCCATGTCATGCTTGCAGGCATTCAAGATGTGTTTCCTCGTGCGAGGCGACGAACATGTGGGGATAACCCCAAGCAGTGAGGGGTGTGAGGGGGACCAGCTGAGGTGCCACTCTCAGTGCTTGCAGGGGTTCCCCAGCTCTACTCACAGCTTCTTTCAAGCCACCTTTCTCTCCCACCTGGTGTGGAAGCAAAGGTGTGTTTGTCCCCACATGACCCTTACCATGGTTGGGGTTCAGTACATTCAGCTGAGCCTGAAATGTGCTCCTGAAGGGGCATTCTTGCGACTACCCTGGCTGGCTGTTTTCACGTGGGCAGCATAAGTGAGCTGTGTCATACACTGCCGAGTCCCCCTTTTTCCTGTGCTCAGGGAGGTGTCTTGTTTGGCTAGAAGAATTTTTGGTTGCTTTTCTTTTTCAAAAACGCTTCTTGTAAAATAAGGGCAGACTGCTATGCACCTGTTGGAAAAGGCGTATTTAAAGAATGGTACTTGGAGTTGTACTTAAATATGTACTGATTTTTCTGTGTCTTTTGAAACCACTGAGAAGATTCAGGCCAAGGGAGGATTCTTGATCATCACCTGTACTAGGGGACATGAGGTATTTTTATTAAAATCCTGGTTTGGCTTTTATGTTGCTTTGTAGGTGGGGACTGAGAACTCATTCCTGAAATCTCTAATCCACTTTCCTAGATGTGGTATGATGTCAAGAATGAAAGAGGGAAAGCAGAGTCATGTTTTCTGAACAATGCTGGATATTGAATAAAATGATATATTTGTTGACAGAAGGACTCCATTCCTTTTAAGAAATCAATAGTGTCTCAGATGGCATCACAAATGCTGCGCTAATGGAAGCTGTTATCAGAAGTGAGCAGTTAATGCTGCAAGCCTTCTGCGAGGCCGACACTTCAGGGACACAAAGCCTAAATGGCTAAGTGATGCCCACGTGCACAACAGCAAATGAGCATGAGCCCTGTAAATGAATATTGCATTTGTGGTTTCCTCAGTGCTTGCTGGCCAGACTGGTGGGGACTTTTGAGAGCTGCAGTATGCAAACTATAAATATTTCTTTTTATTATTTATAACTTACCCATGGGTCGGAGTAATTTACTTGCAGACTGTCACTGAGGTCAAGAACTGATTGTGTGAAAGCTGTTACCTGTCTTCACTGCTGCGGTTCAGGTTTTACTATAGTAGAATATACTTTTCATTTTCTATAGTATTTTGCCTTTAGAATAGTTTTCATTGCATGGGACTGGAATTGTGGGATTTTTTCTGTTGTGTAATTTTCTCCTTTTCCTCTTCATCTGTTATTATTTGATCACTATCCTCATACTATCCTCTCCAATTTAAGAGAGCATAAAAATATGCTGTCTTATGGACAAATCTGTCCATCTGTTGCAAAGGAATCGTGTGAATTAAAGAAAAAAAGAACTTCAAATGATCTTCATTTTCCAAACAAGACAGCACATAGGAAGAATTTGACAAGTATGTTTCTGACCTCACTGCAGCAGTTATTTCTGGGTAAATTTTCAATGCTGTGTACATTTAGCCATGCAGTTTCATCAAAGATTAATAGAACTTCCTCAGCTACATTCACATATACACCCTTGAAATTGTTGTTCCCTTATTTCTCTTCTTCTCAACACAGACATTATTATTTTTTCTTTACTTTTTCCTTTATTTTTAAGATATATTTGTATATTTCTTTCCCAAAAGAAACTGCAAATAAAGGCTTGTTTATGGGGTTCTTTTCCCTTTAGTTCTCTTTATTAGTATGTATAGCTTGGGGCTCAACTGATAATTAAGAGCATAGAAATCTGAGTTTAAAGACTGATGTATTTGTAAAAATGATGTTCTTTAAGACCCATTCTAGGTTACCAAATGAATTCTAAAATTAGAGGAGAAGTAGTAGGTAATTTGTGTCTCAGACATGAAGCATTCTTTATCACTACTGACTGCTAAATTATGAAATAGGATGGGCATTAGTTCTCTAATGTTTTCTATCATCTATTCACATACTTTTATACATAATAAAATGTATTAAAGATTTAAAAATTGTTCCTTCACTAAGTTCTAGAATTAGATAATGTTGATATAAATGATTTTTAATTAATATAGAAATAGTAACTAGTATATAGAACAAAATATATACTTTGCAAGAGATAACTAATATAAAATAACATGTGGAAGAGGACTGTTATAATTAAGTAAATGCCAGCTACTTCATAGCAGTGTTATGTTTTGTGCCTTTCATTAAAAATCATTGGCCCCTCTTTTCACTTCGTTTTAGGTTTGCAGAAATATAATTAGTTCTTCACTGTTAACAGAAGAAAAATCTGTGATAAATACTTGGCTTCTAAAATAAAATTGACCATTTCCAATTTGTTTGTTTTCTTTCAGCAAATGTTGCCTTTTATATTTTTGGACTTAAACTACAATAAAAGAAATAAATTATAACTGGCTCCTCTTACAACTGAGAAAATTTTCTGGTTAAATGTTCTAGACTAGACTAGACTAGACTAGGCTTCCAGTGTATTTTCAAATAGTATAAAATATTGTAGGATGCTGATTATGGAAGGAAGGAATTCCTTTTAAAGAGTTAGCTGAGGAGTGAAACAGGCATGCTTTTATTGTTCTATATATTTTGAAGGCATTATTCAATATTGAGTTCTTGTGAAACATTTTCATATATTCCTGTTGTTGTTTCCAAAGAAGGAACAAAAAATGGCAAAGGACTTGTCTGTGTATCTATCTTGTGAGTACTTGCTGTCATCTGTAGTCTCAGTGAATCCATAAATCCAAAGAGCCATAAGAAATTTTCAGAGGGCATCGGATATTGTCAGGGTTAGGGCTGGCCCAGTTTTTCCATGTCAGAGTTGAGTCTGTTCCACCTCACTGGCTTTGGTTGCTGCAGAATGAGGGTTCTGTTCCAGATTCTGTTATTCAGGCAAGACTTAAAAATTGATCTAGAAGATACTGAGAAATTTGGGCATGCCTAGTTGTCTTCCTTCTCTGTGCCCTTAGTTCTCCTCCCTATTCAGTTTCAAAGGGTGGATATTAAATGAGCCTCATTCCAGGGCACATCTCAGTCCAGTGATGCTTAGTGAACTCTTTTGCTGTGCCACTGGAGACAAATGCAAGTGTGATGATAGCTGTATCAAAATGTGCACGAGTAGAGAATTGCTCCCAGATGTCCTTTCACAGCCATACTCTAGCGTTCGAGAGCTGGCCCCATACTGAACTATGGAATAATTGTCTATGGAATGGAAGACACGTGCCTTTTGGGGTTCAAGTCATTTCTCTCATGAAAAGCCTAGAAGAAATATGATCTTATCACTGGTAGAGGATGTCCAAAGAAAAGTCAAAAATGTGAGACATGACAGTCAAAGATGTAGTTTAGCTCTGTTGCTTTTTATAATTATTGTTACGTATTGTCAACAGAACTATCTTTTTCAGTTTTCAGTGGATAAAGATGCTTTTTTTTTTTTTTTTTTTTTTTTTTTTGTCTTAGAGGCACAATGGTTTTGTCCATTTTTCTGACTGGACTAGTTTTCATTCTATGGTTTTATCATGATTGTTCTTCAAAACATGTATTTAATTCTTTTACATCCATAGAACTTCAAAATATGTTGCACACCAAAGAAAACAAGCATACAAAGTCAAACAGTATGCTTGCCTTGCCTGAGAGCCTGACTTTCCATTAATTTAGACAGAACGTTGGTTTCATTGTGCTTTGTTTGCCGTGTTGATGGTTTTTTGGTTGGTTTCTTTTATTTGTTTTATTTTTTTGTGCGTGGCTTTACGCTTAAGTAAGCACTTAAGTATGTGACTAGCTTTACACACAGGGTCACTGTTGGGAGCTGTTCACACA
>VXBC01009301.1:105404-115733 GCA_013399945.1 Ploceus nigricollis
TTTTAGAGCTAGAATGAAAGGGTTAAAAATGAAAACCCCTTAGTGCAAGGCCTTCCAGTGTTGAGTATGCTTATTAAAACTGAATGCTGTGCTTTTTGACCAGCTGCTTCCACAGCACAAATCTCATTTTACTGTGGAGATTTTTGCTTAAATGAAAAATACTAATACAAAAGCTGCTGGCTGTGGTCTAAAGTGGCACTTGAGTATCAGCACATTCTTTTGTCTGACAAAACATCCTCCTGAGCAGGTCAGCTAGTGCTAGCAGGGGATATGTTAAGGCTCTTAACTAAAATGTGAGCCTAACTTTTGGTTACAGAAGCACCTGAGTTTATTTTCTAAGAGAAGAAAAAAAGAAAAAAGACATTTTTCCCACCAAAAGCATCTTTTCCTGTAAATTTATGCACCTACTGATAAGCATCCATACCTCTCTGCTGTACATTAGCTATGATTAGCGTATTGTGAACATTTAATGGAAAAGTGCAATTGGTTTTCCTTGAGATTTTTAATTATTGCTAGAAGAGAACAATAGCTTGTGTCCTGTGTGTTTTGACTGAGGATATAGTACTTAGACATTCTTCAGTTTTAAGAAATGTAGAAGACAACACTAATGAAGAGACAGTGTTAAAGTTTCTGAATATTCTTTCCTACTGTCTGATATGATCATCCTTCTGGAAAAAAAAGGCTAAAAATACAAGACTAAAATGTCTACTGCAAGCTGAGGACTACAGTCTGTCCTCTTTAAATGTGTCTTTGAAATATCTGCCATATTTCTGTCTCAACTACATCAATTTTACAGGCACTGGTGATACCAAGTATGCTTATAGAGTACAATTCCAGTATGGAGGTGCTTTTCTCATTTATGTAGTGAACAAAATTCCTACTTCTCATTTTTGGTACCGTATATATTTACAAGGCTATTTTTGTCTACTGTGATCCACATTAACCTCTGCTCTCTGCTTTGTCTTTCCAGCACTGGCTTGAGCCCAACAAGTCCGTCTTCAAGCAAATGAAGTGTAAGTCATGAAAGCTCATGTTTTTAAACTGATTTTTAAATAATTGAAGGTTTTCTTGTGCTTCCATGCAGTAATTTAGAATGAGCTTCATTTGTTTCTGAGTGTAAACAGGTCCTTCATGTTAGCACATGAAGGAGTCCTAAAAACTCCATGCTACCCTGATCTTACCATCTTACAGCGTTCTGCACATCAAAAGCTTTTCCTTACTGCTCATGGCTACAGCCAGAGGCCAGCAGACTTGGGATGGCAGATCTGGTTGGAAGACCTGCACGTTCCAGTTCTCATTTTCAGCCAGATGCCATCAGCCACTGGGAGATGGCAATAAAAATGGAGTGTGGCAATTGCTTCTGGGTCTTTTCTGGTTGTCCCTCTTTCTGCTCCCCCTTGTCTTGTAAAAAATGCAGGTGAACCCAGAATGGGAAGACATGATGATGTCTGACTTCAGTTCAGAAGCCTGAATGATTTATTTATTAGATCTATATCATAATACGTTAATATACTATTTAAAGGGAGATACTAAACTACATCCTACTTTTCTAACTTATCATATCTAACTACTAACTCTAACTTCACTCGTGACTTTCTCCCTGAGAGAGTCCAGACACAAGTAGACGTGACTAGCCATCATGGCCAAACAATCTTTACCGGTATCCAATGAGCCAATCACCTCAAGTAAACAATTCTCCAAACATATTCCACATGAGAAAACACGGAACAGAAATAGAAATTGTTTTCTCTTTCTTCTCTCTCTGCTCCTCTATGAAAATTTCCTGAGAGAGAGAAGATGTAAATACCACGCCTTGCTTCCTGAAAATGCAGAGCATTGGCTTGAGGTCATTGTTACTGTCCGGCAAACTCAAGTACTGTGGGCTAAGTGGTGAGCTTTCTACCACAGGTGGGGGGAACTTAAGATCAGTATTTTAAAAAGTGTCTTTAAAACAGGAATGTATTACTTTAATTATCTTTTTGAAATGTTACTGTCTGGCCTAGGGTTTCCATTACATAGTCCAACTGCGAAGACCTCTTCAGGAAGCAGAACTGCTTTGGTACTCAGAAGCTTATATCCAGCAGCAGAAGACAGTTTATTTGGCAATTCCAGAGAACTGACATGTTGCATTAGAAGTTGTGTCTTAGCTGTTATCGGTCTATCTATCTATCTATCTATCTATCTATCTATCTATCTTACGAAATGAAGGAGAATTTTATCCTCATATTGCTTGTAGACAGTTTTCTGTTTTAAGCATAAGTACAAAGAGCCTTTTGTGTGGGAGATAATGTATTTGCTTTAAAATATGGCAAGGCTTAAGAGATTGTCTAATACACAAAACCAGTTGATCCTGGATGTTGACTGCACCGTATACTTCAAGGAATTTTTCCATTAATGCAGCCATACTGCCATATCTGTATACATGTGTACATATGCCAACACACATATATCTGGCATATTCAATGTGAACTTGTATATCTAGTGTTTAGCTAGCTGGAGTACTATCCACTAATAATTAAGTTCAAAAGTGTCAAATTAGAACGAAGTTGTGTTCCTCAGCAATGCTAGTAAAGGAAGAAAAGAGGGAAGAACAGAGAAATTGTAATAATTGTAAATTGTCTTAATCTCTTGCTTCCTTCCAATGTGTTATCAAAAGTAGAACTGTTTATCCTCTGGCCTGCATTTATGCTACTGCTTTTATCCAACAAAGTATAAGGGCTTGTTCATCTTGTGCACTTTGCATAGCAACACATGCAGGGGTTCTGCCAACAGATGTGCTGAGAATGTTTTAACGTATTCAAACAACCTTTCCTCCATATAGATGCTGCCTGGATGTGATAGATGGTAGTCCATGAATTCCGTAGATGTAGTGATTTGATGGCCTCATCAGAGGATTTCTGTGGCTTTTGTGATAGAATCCTAATCAAAACTCTAAAAACAAATGAATACATAGAAAAAAGGGAAAATAAAATGCATCTAGCATGAGGTTGCTTATCATGGTGAAAAGGTCTTAAGAACAACAGCCAAAGAAAATGAGATGCTAACAAAGGATTTTTGTTACCAGCCCTAGATTTAGGGCACAGAAGTTGAATTAACTACAGGATTGGCAACTTATGTTTAAAAATACTCGTGTAAGTTAACTGTCTCTTATGTCACAGAAGAAAGATTTCAGTTGCTACAATAACTCTTTAAGGAAAAAAAAATAAAGCTATGTATATATATTTTGTACATGTGTAGAATCCATGAAGATTATGCTCCCACAAGTTTCAAGGACATTTTGGTAGGAATTTGACATCAAGAACCTTTTGATTTATTCTTCTAAAAATAGGCTATATTAATGCAGAAAATGAAACAATTTCTAAAGGAGCAAGGTTAATTCATATTTGATCTAAAAATATTCAGTTTACTATGAAAAGGTTTAAGCTCAGAAGAAATTATTGATACTCGCAAACTTCCCAGTGTCAGGTGGCACAAGTGAGGACTGAAATTAGTAGAAGGTGGAAAGTCTAAAAACTAAAGCAATGAACTGACTGGTTAAATAGCACATACGTAATGTATACGTGACTTCTGGGAGAAATGATGCCAGAAAGCTATTCACAGTGACTGTATTAAATGGATGTTTTCTTTTATTTCTTTGCATTAAGGAATTCAGGAAATAATGAATAATTTTCTCTGATAATCTCTCATGACTCAAAAAGTTCTAAATTCAGTTGAATGCTTAGATTTACATAGAGTTGTGAAGAACTTGCGAAAGTGCAGAAAAAAATTCAAAAATGCTGTGTTCTTGAGCTCAGCTACCATTTGTGGAAAGCTTCCTTTTCCTCCACCATAGCAGCAAGTTTTTCACTCTGTTTATTCGTGCAGCTCAGTATTGACAAATATTTGGAGCAGAAAAAGTTTGACTAGTAGAAGTATTCTAGTATATATTTTAGTAGGTACTAGCTTTCATGGGCCTCAGTAGTACATGAATCATTCAGGCATAGTCCCTCAGACTGTACAGAACTCATAATCTGGCAAAAATGCATTATTTCTGTCTGTGGACTAGAATGTTGTATCTTTGAGGCTCTGAAGTGTTCATAGGATCTTGTGCGATGTGCTACAATTTTAACTTATTTGCCTTTTGAAAAAATTGCTTTAAGTTCATACTTAGTAACATTGGTATATGACAGGAAGAATCTTCTAAAATTTTCTATTTTGTCTTATCACATACGAAACTATATTTAAATGTGTTCTAGTGCCATATAAAAAGAATGAAGACATGGTATCTTTTTTGTCTCACCATCTACCTTTGCATTTTCCATTGTCATTGTAATGTTTGTATTTTAACATGTGTAAAGTCTAGGTCTGTGCCTCAGCCATTTTTACCACTGATTTTGCCTGAGAGGGAAAAATACAGTTTCTGAGAAATGTCCTGAACCACTGCTAGTCTTGTTTGTACAAATTGAAGCCAACTGGTGACCCATGATCAGCAGCTGCAAGTAGTGTGTTTCCAATAGTGTGACGAAAAACTCTCTGAAAGGCTGCCTAAGGAAGCTGTATCTTTGTGGTTCAGGATACAGAACTTCTAAAAGAAATTTTTCTGTTCTTTTGCATGTTTTTGTGTATAGTGTTATTCTCTCCCAAATGCTGACAGTAAAGTTCTCTGTTTGGCAATCTTACATTTTTTGTTGCTTATTTTCTCTCTAGGAATTTTATGGTGTAAAACCTGAGTCACATCAGCACTAATGTTTAAGTAAAGAAGAGTTTTCCCATGCACCTTCTCTCTTGTTGTTTTTTTTTTATTACTTTTAAAGATTATTCTGCCTAGAAATATGCAGCTCTCCTGTAACCTGCTTGGTGGGAAATATCCAAACATATGGGTTTTGTTCTTGATGACAGTGGGACAGAATAATTTCTGTTGCTCTGATGTGCAAGAGTTCTAAATTTCCATGTTTTTCTTGTTGTCTTGCATAACTGAAAAAAAGTAGGTTTAGATTACATATTAGAGAAAAATTCTTTACTGTGAGGGTGGTGAGGCACTGGAACATGTTGCCCAGAAAGGTAATAGGTGTCCTGTCCTTGGAGGTGCTCAAGGCCAGATTGGAACCTGGTCTAGTGCAAGCTGTTCCTGCCCATAGCAGCAGGGGCTGGAACTAGATGATTTTTATGGTCCCTTCAAACCCAAACCACTCTATGATCTAGAAGATTAATGCTACAAGAATGTTCTCCTGCTTCAGGTCATTGGAATTTTTTCAATTGATTTCCATGATCTCTAATGCTGTCCTACAACGTGAAAGGAGGTGGAACGAACCAGGGGATCTTAGTACAAATGTAAAGAAAAGTTTAATCAAATATGAGACTCAAAAATACATGTACAATGAGAACGGGAGTTTTGTGTGGTCCATCAGGCGCTAATCTGAATGCTGTGTATTCTGTGATCCTTATGAAGATTTAATAACAGCATTTTAAGCTTTATTATAAACACCTGACAAAAATCCACCTTGCCCTGTGTTGTTCTGTAACTAATGAGTGCAATGTGAGAGAGCCCTAATTTGAGATTTATGATAGCTCAGGTATCCCTTATGCATAAAAACAGTGAGTAATGTTCTGCCTGTCTTAAAAATGCTCAGCAAGGAGTATGGATGAACAGCTGATTCATCTCGAAAGGAAACAGGTATATGGAAACAACTATATATGTCTTAATGGTTCCCCAGAGATGCTTCTAGAGAAATAGTGAACATGAAGACTATTTGATTGTAATATTTTTTCTTGCTTGTTTGTTTGTTTCTTAAATTTCACTAACTTTGTGTAGGAATCTGTAGTTCAGAGAATGTGTAACATCAAGGAGAGGTAAAGGAAGTATTCGGCAACATTGCATTCTCAGTACTATGAAGATAATTTTAACATCTACTTTTGGCTTTCAGTATCCATCTGTACTTCATGTTTAATATAAAAAACCCTAACACTGACAGTGCAGTGCATTATAGAAGTTAGCATTTGTGCTTGGTGAAAAGGAGACTGAAAAACAAACCTTCCAAGAAGTGTCAGCTGAGAATCTTCCATATTTCTCTATTTGGTTGACACGTGTAAAATTTCAATCAAGTTTTTCAACAGCTTTTAAAAACTATTTTAATCTTTCATAGTGTTGTGGTTTAACCCCAGCCAGCAACTGGCCCTGCGCAGCCACTCGCTCAGTCCCCCACCATCAGGATCAGGGAGAGAAGGGTAAAAGCTGGAAAACTCATGGGTTAAGACAAAAACAGTTTAATAGAGAAAGGAAAGGCACACACAAGCAAAGCAAAACAAGGGATTTGTTCAGCCCTTCCCATGGGCAGGCAGGTATTCAGACATCTCCAGGACAGTAGGGCCCCACCACATGTAACAGTGACTTGGGAATTTGGGAATTACTCCAAAAGGCTCCCCTTCCTCTTTCTTCCTCCTACTTTATATACTGAACCATGATGCCATGTCATCTGACATATTTATTTGGTCAGTTGGGGTCGTCCATCCTGTCCGTGTCTCCTCCCAAATTACCATGCACTCATAGTCTCCTCACTAGGGTGTCAGTACGAAAAACTTCTCTGTATTATCAACCCTGTGTTCAACACAAATCCAAAACACAGCCCCATACCAGCCACTGCAAAGAAAATTAACTCTACCCCAACCAAAACCAGCACACATAAATATTTTATTCTTTTTTCAGATTCTTTTTCTATGAAGAAAATGGTAATACGAAGGTGTGAATTTTTTGTAGAGTGCTTAAAAATAGTTCATGTGAGACTCAGTCCCTTACTTACTGATTTCTGTACCAAGGGAGGCATCTCCCTCTTTGCTCTTGTCATGATGTTGTACGTTTGGGTGTACCTTAGGGAGATCCTTCCTCTTTGATGTACATAGAATACTGTATCATAGTTAAATGTAAGTGAAACAAACTTTAAAAACATACAACCAGTTGCCTTGAAACTATGCTCTATGTGTATGTCCTTCATGAGGGTCTAGATAATGACTTGTTTCAGCATTTAACATAACTTAAATGATTTTATTTGTACTTTTTCTTTCACCTCTTACACACTGTTAGCATATAAACTGGCAAATTAATGGTTCTGCTTCAACGGAGTTTGCTGCCAATACTATTCTCCACACTAAAGTCCTTTGAAATTATTGTAATTGTGAATGGTTTTTAGTGAGAAAGTGAGCTCAGATGGTAGAAAATTCTGACAAAGCCTCAGGCATTTTTCTATGCCAGCTGCTTCTTATCTGAGAGATAAAGGACCCTCTGAAAGAAAAGGCTTATAAGAAATAGCTACTAAAAAACTGATTATGTGACTTGATAGTTTTGTTGATGAAATGTGCTTCTTCAAATTCTGCTCTATTTTGGGAAGGTTTGTTGTTAATATTTCCACTCTAATATGTAAGTGGTCAAAATTTTACTTTCAAGGAATTGAGAAATTATCTGGCTTGACAATCACATCTCTTGAGCTGATAAAATTCAATGCCTGTCTTGGTTTCCACTATGAGAAACCAAAGAGAGATCATGAAGTCCTCATGCATGTTTCTCCAGTGTGATAAAATCTATGAGAAAAAGGCCTTGCTAAAAGTTTACATATCACCAAATGTCTCTTTGGAAGAACATTAGGCTTATGATCTATCTTAAAATTAAGGTGGAAGGTAAAGTGGATATCTTTGGGGGTTCCCTCCTTCCCCATTCAAATGTTCATTGTGGCTGGTTTTCCAACTGAGAATAAGAAACAGAAAAAGAGGATCTCCTGTAATTGCAGGGAACATTCTTGTCTCCACAGATGAATTAGATGGATAGGTTCATATTCTTTTTTACCATTTCAAACTGCAAGTTGTTTTTGTTCCATTCTTGCACAGCAATAGAGAAGGGATTAGCTTGCCTGCTTAGCAGGCTGTAGCAGACTTGTATTGCTGCGTTGCTGAGGAGGAATATTGTTACAGGAGCTTGAGTCTAGGAAAAGATTTGAGAAACAGGCTTTAAGCTGCCTTGACAAATCTCCCACATGTCCTGTGCATTGGTGTGTGCTTCTGTCACATACTGCTCTTCTGCTCAAGTAAAACATTGCCTACTTCAACCTTTACTATGAACGTGGGCTATTTTTATGGTGCAGTGTATGCCGTCATTTCCTCACTGTGATACTCTTTGCATATAGGGCAGCTGATACTTTTATGTTTTTACCACATACTGACAGAATGGGACTAACTTTTATTTTTTTATTTATTTTTATCGCTGACAAATTTTTGATTTTTTTTTTGACATCTGGAAAATCGGGTAAAATTCAGTACATTTTTGGAGTCTTGCAGTAGGCTTGTATTTGCTAGGGCCCTGAACACATATGCATTAGCTATTCTTATATCTTCATTGCTATTTCCAAACTAATTCTAAATCTGCCAAAACATTTAAAAGTAAGTTTTTTTTCCTTTTTTTCCCCCTAGGGGGAGAACTCTTGCTTGTTTAATACAGGTTGTCTCTCCTGTCACATTTTTTAACTGGAACAGTATTCCAAAAGTGCAGGCTTTCCTCCCTTGCTTAGTTTTAACATGACTATTGAGGAGTGACAGAAACATTTAAGATTACTTAAGTTATCTTTTGCTGTGTCCAGGCAACATGATTCCTTAGTGAGTTTCTGCATGGCTGCTTTCCTTTCTGGGACAGTGAATTCACTTTACCTTCTATGTTGCTGTTGCAGGGCAGTGAAGACATAACGATGTCTTCAGTTTTGCAGATAGTTTCCAGTCACTGTAAGACAATTCTGCAGTCACATGTAGGATAACAAAGCCCACAGAAAACAGACTGAGTGTTTCTCTAGCCTTCAGAGGGCTTCTCCAGATCTGAAAACTGTGAAAGTTCAAACCATCTCTAGAGAACAATTAAGGCTTATTTTTTTCTTAATTTCCCCTTAATTTCTATTTATTATTGATTACTTGCTTTTTTCTTTTCCTGTATTTTTCATATTTCCATTCCCATCCCTTCTGAAATTCCTCATTGTGTCTTAAAAGAATAGTTATTTAAACAAGTGAAAAAAGTGAAATCAGCAGCTTTTGTTGAGACCGACTGTACTTAAAATAAGTACAATGTGAGATTTTGAAAGAGGAAAATATTCTTTTATCTTCAAGAAGAGTTGAGCCTCCCAGAAGATACCAAACATAACAAAAGATTAGACTCTTTTTATTTTCTATTGCTGTTGTACATCACGTGGAACTGTGTGATATCTAGAGATATGTTTCTGGAACATTGCAGTATACATGTAAATACTGCAGAGTAGCTTGAAGAGTATCATTATTGTTGAACTAATCACCATATGAAGTTTACACAAGCCTATGAACTGGTAAGCTTAAGAAGATGGTACAGTAAAATGTTCTGGAAGCTCACTAATTGCTGTTATAATTTACAATTAAAAAAGAAATTATTGATTTGACCTGGTATTGTCTTCCATTTTCTCTGTAACTTTTTCTTGCCCTTTTCTTCTGCTTTCCCCCTTTCCTGCTGTAAAAGCACAATCTTTTCAAGTTTTTGGAAATTTAAAATTGTCTGTGTACATTGAGAATATATCAAGACCAAAATATAATAAAACTAAATACAATATTGTAGATTTGCACTTTGCTCTGAATCAAAGTGCCTGAGAGGCATTGATTGCAAATTGAAATATTTCCTGTTATTGTGATCCTTTCCTCTTTCTCCTTTCCCCTTTCTTTTTCCCCTCTTTCTTTTCTATTGAAAGGATTGTACATCAGGCCTGGTATCAATACTCAATTGCTCAGAGTTAGGTACTATAATCTTATTAAATACTGGGAACAGAAATATTTCTATTGTCTTTAGTTTCATTAACTAAATGGTTTCTTCAATTTTGTAGTATTATCATTGCTTACTGCTTATCATTTGCCAAAAAATGCCGCCCCAAAATAAAGCACATATAATAATAGTCTTGTTTGAATCTCGGCTTAAACTAATCATTACTAAGTGACTTTAAGGTCACTCCTTCAGAGTGGCTTAAGCAATGTTTGTTTCCTATGGTTCTCATGCTTTTTCTTTATAATGTTTCAGCTCACCCACCATATACCATGTGCTTTAGAGTGAAATTCTACCCACATGAACCCTTGAAGATTAAAGAAGAACTCACCAGGTATCTTTTTTTTTGTTCTTTTTTAGTCTGTGCATTTAATGTGCTTTGCTAATGTGGTGGTTTTAGTTTGAAATTGGGTGGAAACACTAATTTTGTGTAGTGGTTTTGGTTTCTTAATTTAAGATTTTTTTTAATTTTGAGATTTTTTTGGTTAATGTATTAAAGAATGTGGTGAGTTTGGTGTTGGTTAATTATTAATATACTTATT
>VXBC01009301.1:123518-136033 GCA_013399945.1 Ploceus nigricollis
AAAAAGCAGGCAAAAAAAAAAGCCCTGAAGTGTAAAGATCCTGTAGATCTTGCAATGCAATGAAGGGATGTGTTTACAATGAGAGAAGATTGCTTTTCTCATTGATAACTGTATCCCATTTATCGTATTCAGTAAAAATCCAAGGAAAGGAGAAAAGTTTCTCTTGCCCTTCAGATGGTATTTCAAGACTTGCTCTTGATGCAGGAGCTCATGATATGACCAGGTAACAGAAGCAGGTAACTTGGACAAAATATATCTGACATTGGTGTTATATTTCATAAACTACGTTTTTATTGGCTATGCTGTATGTTGCTCAAGGTTGGAGAGGACTGGCAGTATCAAGGAATGTCCTGAAGGTCTGCAGGAGCCACTGAGTCTTGATACAACCCTCTAGATGGTAGATTAGATTTTGTCTAGTTGAAGCAATGTTTAAATGGATTTTTTTCCCAGAGGGGTGAAGTGGCTGAATGGTGTGCCTGTAACCTGCTAGGTGCTGGGAAAGAAGCTGTGAGTGGTAGAAGCTTTCTGTGGTAGAAGGCAGAGGACAGGTAGAAGGAACCTTTTGTTTTCTTCTCCTCATTTCTTTAGAGAAAGAGATGAATGGGAGAGGTGACCCCCCACTAGGCAGGTGCCCCATGCCTGTGGCTCTTTAGGCCTCACGAAGTTATTGCTCCCTTCAAACTTCATCTGTGATTCTTTACAGATTAAAAAAAAAACCCAAAAAACCAAAACCAAACAAAAAACAAAAACCAAACAAAACCAAACCAAAACAAAAAAAAAACCAAAAAAAAACCACCCCAAAATCTCCACTATGGTCAGCGTGCTATTTTGCCTAAAGTAAGAGAAAGATTTCCTGTGTAAACTTGTATATAATGAGAACAGGGGTGCTCAAACAAGCTTACCTTGCTATAATTTATTTCACATTATTAATGAGCATTGTAATAGATATATTTTAAATAAAACATGTTCTATGACATTTTATGTGGGTTTTTGTTATTTTTGCTCTTACTTTTTCACTGTTATTGAAAAAAAAATCTATTTACCTCTATTTTTTTCTTGTAGTTGTGTTTTGCCTCTTTTTCCTGCCATTTGAAATAACAAAAGGAAGATCCAAAATAGCTGGTTTCACACTGATATGTTACATCTGTTGCAAAAAGATAGCATGTTGTTTCTTAATTTTTAAAATTATATTTCAGATACCTCTTATATCTACAAATAAAAAGGGACATTTTCCATGGCCGTTTGCTGTGTTCCTTTTCTGATGCTGCCTACTTGGGTGCCTGTATAGTCCAAGGTAAGTAAGAACAGCAGGCTTCTTTAAATACTTCACTCATATGTTGGTGCTATCAAATAAGCAATGCAAAACTTGTGTGGCTACAGCTAGCAGTAACTTGTTCTTGTTGCTGTTATACTGTTTCCCTTTACTGACATGCATGTGAAGCGTTGTAAGTAATTCAGCCAGTTAGCCAATGAAGTGGAGCTTAAAAAAATTAAACCGAATAAGTTATCTTAGTATTTTAGTGAAGAAATATGGCATCATTGTTAGATTCCACTTACGAAAAGAGAAGAAGTCCTTTCTGAATCCTGAATGGAAATGTAGCCTGTTCTGTTTGATTTAAGCAGGAAAAAGTGTCATTTGATGCCCTTTCTTATGTTAAAGAAGACCTGTGTGATGATGGAATCTCTGAAACAATAGAGGATGTAATTCAAGGGGAAAGAAATTTTAGTTTATTTTCCCTAACTTTTTTTTTTTCTGTCTCTCTCTCCATCATTTCCTTAGGACCACATTCAGATAGATGTCTTGAATTGTACAGAGAGGAATAATCATCTATAGATGTCTGATTAGGGAAACCATATGTGGGAACGTTCCCTTTATTCTGCCTTAAGGTGAACGAACCTCTTAATGCATTAGAAGGCAGTGTATCCAAACCAAAACCGAGCCCAGCCCTAATTAAATGAGGCTCATACAGAAAATTAGAACACCAAACGCCAGGTTTGTGTACCTAAGTGACACATCTTTTAGAAGAGAAATCAAGTTCTGCCTGGTACTTTGATTAACATTGTGGCCTGTGTTTCTTTGCTAGAACAGAATTAGGACCAGTCCATGCCAGTGCAGATAAATCATGTGAAAAAGGGGAGAATCAGGAATCCATTATTTTAGATTTGCCTGGTACCAGAAAAATAGATACTCAAAGGGGAACACTGCTGATGTTCTGTTTTACAGAGCATTTTCTGCCACAGAAAATAGCTCAGTATTGCTAATTAATGCAGTAGTTAATAAGGCATTGAACTTCTCTTGAAACTAATTGATTAAAGTGCCAGGTTTAAGGATTTTGTTGTTTCAGTTAATTATAAATTCCTCAAAGAAGCATTTCTTGAGATATGCTGGATTTTTACTAAGCATGGAAGTACCTTAAATTACAGTGTATTTACTGACTTCTTTCCCTGTTAATTAATGTTGCAATTCAATTTTTCTGTTTTGTTTTGTGTTTTGGATCTGTTCAGCTGAGCTTGGTGATTATGATCCTGATGAACACCCAGAGAATTACATCAGCGACTTTAAGATTTTTCCCAAGCAGTCACAAAAGCTTGAGAAGAAAATAGCTGAAATGCATAAAAATGAATTCAGGTAATTTATAATGCTGTTTGGTAAAGAGACAGCTAAGAAATACTTTTATCTGTTTCCAAGTAGCGTATGTTAACTTAGGAGGGTTTGTTCCATGAATTATAATAGAAGATCTACCAATATGCTCTATGATAGGCTGTATTTGAAAATGTGGTTTCAGCTTAGGGGGTTTTCTTTGCCTGTTAATCTTCATGAGTCATAGTTGATTCCTGCATGGCTGCTGGCAATTTAGACTTCATTTGCTTGAAATGTAGGTCTGGTTTGTGGGAACAGCTCTCATGATCATGATCTCTCATGAACCAGAGCTGCTCAGTTGATCAGTGGAATAACATCTTTCATTTAGGTAGCACATGTTTTTTGCTTGGAAATTTCTGTCTGTAGTGTGATTCTAAAATTCTGTGTAGATATTGACCTGATTGAAACTATAATTAGGTTATTTTATCTGTAGGTGGTTAACATAGTGATGAATTGCACAGAAATGTATTTAAGTAACTTCCTTGGAAGACTAAGGAGGTGAGATCCAGAACTCTCTGCATGCTCTCTTTTCTGTCCTAAAATTTTAGTACAGTAACAAAAGACAAAGGAGAAAACAAATTAGTCAATCGTTTGGTTTTTAAGTTAAATGAGTTTCAGGAGAGAAGGAGCAGTGAGCTGTGCAACTATACCCTCTTCAGGGTTGTCAGTGAATGACATGCAGAGTGTCTAGAGGGAGATTTCATGAGGCCCTCGGCATCTTGCTTAGTTGAGGATGGTCCTCAGAACATGGAGAAAGGCACAGGATGTGCAGAAAATCAAATGAAATCAAATTATTAATTGCATAAACTAGAAGGACATTTTTTATTGAAAGATTACAAGGCCCTTTGCACTTGCTTATCCTGTGTTCTGTTTTCATATTTCAACATATGCAAAGAAAGGAGAAAATTTCCTTTTCAGGAGAGTTAAAGCTTAAAACACTTTTTATTTCCAGAAGCCTATAAAATATATTTTTCAAGTAAAGTTAAACACTCATGACAATAAGCTTGCCAGTATTAACGTGTCTTCTCTTTTTTTTTTTCTGAAACCTATATACTTTCTTTGTATTTCTTTCAGTGAAATGATGTTTTAAATGGTTTATATCTAACATTTTTAAAGCAGTTCAGCCTGCACTGTACGTAGAAACAACATTTTAAAATAAGAATAACTTATTTTACTGTCAGTATTTTTCCATACAGTGTCTACAGATTTCCAAAGGATAAATTCAGTCTTTAAAAACAAGATATTTCATCAGTTAAGCCAAGGTGCTATTGAAAAATCAGATAAATTCAGTCTTTCAAGAACAGACTCGTGCTTTACTTAAAGTTAGGAGAAGAGAAGGAAAACTGGTGGGCCAGTGCTGATGGGTTTTATATTTTATCACGCTGGGAAGATGTATTTTTCTGTTTTGGTTTGCTTTTTTATGTATGTGTAATTCTGCACATCCTTTGTGAATGCAATCATCTAGTTCTCCTGTTATGAATAACCAGACACATTTTTAGCTCATCTTTTAAATCCCCTTTCCTGTTCGTGTAATCTGTCTGATCCTGCGACAGTAAATGTTAGAAACTTTCACACAGGTCCCTCTGGGATTCTCCAGGTCCTGAATTCCTCCCATCAGTGG
The DNA here is from genome assembly GCA_013399945.1 of Ploceus nigricollis. Classification (NCBI taxonomy): domain Eukaryota; kingdom Metazoa; phylum Chordata; class Aves; order Passeriformes; family Ploceidae; genus Ploceus; species Ploceus nigricollis. The sequence goes on from VXBC01009301.1 coordinate 127,781, forward strand.
TTGCTCAGCACATGAGGATGTCCCTGAATTTCTTCAGTAGTCTTGTCAAGGGACACCATTCATTATTGCCTTTTGGAAATCAGATGGTATCAAGCTGACTTTTTTTGCTTGTGGATCTGCTGGTTCCTACAAAAAAAAAAAAAAACAAAAACCAAAATAACCCAAACAGGAGGTGTTTGAGGCATAACTATGATTTACAGCAGCATTCTTCTCATATATTCCACTTGCATGTTCCTTAATTTGCTTTCTATTCTATATTTTACCAATGTGTAGGTTATGAATTTTGGGCTCAGTGGCTTGTAGGTCTTTGCAGCCCTCAAGAACTGCCATCTTTCTTTTCTGTTTTCTTTACTTATGTCAGCACCTTGTGTGCCTTACCTATTTGTCTATTATCAGAAAATAAAGGCAGTTTCAGAGCTGTCTGGGTAGCTGCTATTTGGTAATTTCCTACTGTGGCTCTTTGTCTTCCCCAAACTGATCATCCTCTAACATTTTTTACATCAGACATTTGCCAGTCATGGAAGTTTTACCTTTTTATGGATATTTAATTCCATGGATCTCTATTCTAGCAGTACAAATTAATAAAACATATCTGACATATAATGAACTATATATAGAGGGTTCCAGTACTAGATTATCAAATTTTGTTATAACTAGCTGGAAAAAAATTACAGGAAAAAACTGGCTTCTCTCTGGCATTGATTAGCACATGTGTTTCAATGCATTCTTCCGCGAGTTAAAATTTCTGATAACTGTTAATATTGTGCTGCTCAGTGAGTATTTTTAAGAGTTGCAAGGGGTTCCTCACGTCTTTTCTTACAAGATACTCAAGTGGCATGTTAGCTGAGAGCTAGCATGTGAGAAGGACAGATGAGACTGAGAGCGTTTTTAATCCAGCTGCCATTCATCTACCTTCAGAATTGTAACCTCTCAGTTTCAGCTCTGTGAGCCAGATTCTTTGTTTTTTTCACATGTGTAAACAAGCAAAGATGATGACATCTCTCTCCAGCCGTAGGCTCCCATACCACCAAAACTCTGGGGCTTGGAAGAGGCCAGTTCTTCTCTGAATCCTGTGCCAACATCCTTAAGACCTGTTTATTGGTCCTGCCTTTTCTTCTGTCCTACAGAAAGATGAAAGAGTTTAGCTTTAGAAAGGAGCATGAAGATCAAGAGGGGAGTGTCTCAGAAGCAACAGTATGGTACTGTGACAGCTTCCAGTGACTCATTGGGTGTTATTTAGAAGCCTTTTTTAATTACTTAAAGCAGATATATGACAGGGTATAATTATTTCTTATTGGTTTTGGCTTTGAGATCATCACTGGCTTTAACAAAATATAATCCATTATGTGACTTTCTGTTGCACTTAATTGCAAAAATATAAATGTGACAGAAATTCATGGCAGGTTTGTTGAGTTGTGATTGTCTTGTGAATTTTAATTAATTATTCTTCCCTCATTAAGGGAGGGGGAGATACAGAGCAAGATAAAAGACAGAAGAAAAAAATACCTTCTAATGAACTTAATATCAGGTCTTATGTCCTTTAACAGAGTTTTTTACTCTGNCACTGGTTGGAAGTCAAGTATTTTTCTATGCCATCTGAAAACTAGTATTCCATTTTTAATTCTGAGATGAAATATTGCACCACATATTTATGGAAATACTATATAAAAAGCCTTGCATTTACCTGAAAGCCCCCCACATATATTAACTCTTTCAAAGTTACATCACCTGTTCAAATGCTTGTTTTCAATGCTGAACTCATATAGGTAAATATAAGGGGGTTTTTATTCCCTTGGATGGCCAATGTCGATGCAGGCTTAAGATACCTGAGAGTTACTGAATAGGCTTTTGTCTCTACTTTGTGTATCAAATGCTTTGCAGGAATCATATGTGAAAGACTGTCTTTTGGAGGAGAAAGTTTTCCTCTGAGGGTGTGAAATCACTGCCATTTTCTGATAATAACTATCTCAAAAACCATTAAAAGGAGTATCTTCTTGAAAACCAGAGTAGCAAATTAATGCTTGCCTTTGATCCAAGCTAAACGAGAAGTGTTGTTTAAATTTATTTTGAAAGGCATGCAACATTTTTATCCTTTGCTGCATCATCTACATTGTAACTATTCAGTGAGGATTTAAGTTTCAATTTCCTGTGCTCCTTTGACTCTTACTGTGTTCCCTTAGCCATCCCATCAGCTCCCATGTGCTTTTACACTTGTGCCAGCAGGAGCACATGCTATCCCAGTCTCCACCAATGTGGCTCTCCAGCTCTTGTGCAGCTGTCAGTGGAGCCACTGGCAAACATAACTATAAATGTTACTGTCTGAGTACAATCTGGGAGGCTGTCCTAAAAGACTTGGTAATGGTTGCTAGAAAATGCTTTTCTTTGTGGGCGTTAATATAATTTCATTCAAGATTAAACAACTTCTTGCATGCTGTATACATTGAAATTCAGCATACATTGAATACATTTAAAAAAAGCACTAAAACTAAATTTCAATTTAGCTAGTCCGGAATAAGGTGGATTTGTTTCATTTAAGTGCTTCTTACAATTAAAAGTGCATATTATATGGTTTATGCATAGTGCTGGTAGCCCACTCGTGTACACTTTAAATTTAGCTTCTGGTAGTACCTTAATTACTTTGGTATCTAACAGCCTTGTATACACTAAGGGAATTCAATTGAAAGGACAGACAGTATGTTTCAAAACTTGCAAATCATGTTACAGGAGACAGAAGCCAGTTTTTTGGGGATCAAGGATCTGTTGAGGTTTATGTGGAGCTGAGAGGGATGTCTGGAAAAGAGTAGGGCTTGGGCTACTGCAGGAATAAGTGACTTCGGAGGGCTGAGTCCAGTGTCCTCTTCATTTCAGCTTTGGTGTGGCATGCTGCCTGAGTTTCCCAGTGAAGTAATTTAAATTTATCTGTCAGGCCATATGTTGGCTGCTATCACTGCTTGAAAAAGAACTAACTCTCTAAGTATCAAAACATCATTGTATGGGGTAAGAGGTGAATGATTTGTTTCTATTCTGCTACATTTTCCCAGTGTTTTCACTCCAGAATTCGTATCGGTTGTAATCTGGATGAATCAGAGATATGGTTGGAATGTAGTCACCTAGTCCTTTCCCTGAAGTGTTCCATTTGTGCTGATTTCCTCAAAGCTTTTTTCTTCCGAACCATATTTCTTCTGAAAGAAGTGAGCTTAAAATGAATTCAAATCATGGAACTGTTCTTGTAATTCTGGTTTCACTAACTAGAAAATAGTAAGAGCGAGATGTTGTTTTGTTCGATTAATATTTGCGTAGTACAGAGAATATTTCCAGAAGTTTTATGGTGAGGCACAGCTTTCCCTGAGTGGAAATTTAATGGAAGAGGCAGTTGTAGCAGTAATCTAGAGAAAGGAAATTCACAGACAAAAGAGTTGTCTTTCCCATTCTCTTTTGAAAAACTGAAAAGATATATCAATACATAGGATTTTTCTTCTTATATAATTCCAGGAAGTATTCAGTAGAAAGGATAATCTGCTTGAGATGAAAAGGCTGTAAAATTTATGACAACATTGATAGTTTTTTAGCTTTAGGAGAGATTTTTCGTGTGTGTATGTGCACTCATGCATGCACTGCATTTTTTTACTTCTATATTCCCTGGGAAGAGTGGTCATAATCATGATCTGCAAATGTCATTGTTTTTATCATGATAGTTGTTGCCTGTCTCATGGTGAGGTTTGGGTTCAGGTTCTGCATACTTAACACACTGATATCTTCAGATGTCTATGTGAAATTTTAAAATGCACAGATTTCTTCATCAGCTGGAAGGAACTATTTCCTCTGCCACCCTACTCACTCCTCACCTCTTCTCTGTTTGGAGAAGGCTTTATGGCCTAGATGTGTCTGGACCAGAAATACTGATCTGCTCTGATGATGAAACTAGAAAGCTTAGTAGATTTCTCTGTATCATGGGAATACATTCTAAATTAATATTAGGTAAATTAAAACTGCATCTCTTCTGCCAATGTGTTCTTTGAATGCACTTAAAGCTGTCTGTATCACTGCATCAATTTATGAAGTAAAGCTGAAATACAAATGTCTGAATGCAGACTTCAGAAACACCATCTCAGTCTGATCTCTGAAGGCACACAAGTAATTTGAAATGTTCTGGTGGAAGGAGTTATGTAAGTGGCACATACCATCACAGAATGCATGCATTTGATAGACTCGGTAAAAGAGTTTGATTATTGTTTTAAAGTGGTTATTTGGGTTTTACTGGGATTCTATCTGTCTGGGAGAAAAACAACATTGCAGTGAAAGTTAAAATTGATATTTAAATGTTCTGCAGCTTTCTAAGTTTAGTATATTTCAGCAATCTTCAGCAATTCATTTACTTCCTAGATGATAATGTTTCTTTCCATATACAGACTCATTTAAAGGCTTTCCTCTGCCAGTGCCAGATTGGGCAGTTCCTGGGGAGCTGCACTGCTGCTTGAGCAATGTGCTGAGGCTGGCCATATTATTCTGATAAACTGAACTACAGCCTACAATGCAATTTCATTTACCAGTGTCGTCATTTAGTGCTTTTCTTTGAGATTACCGTCACCACTGTGCTATTTTTTCCACTACAACTAAAACATTAGCAATCATAGCAGGTTTATTTCAACGTCACATAGCACCGTTATTGTGACTAAAAATAGTAGCAAAAATACTTTATTTAAAAACATCTCCACTATCTGCCAAAATATTCTGAGCTTAAAGTAAAAGCTGATCAGACCATTAGCACTGTAATTTCATAACAACTGGAGTCTCAGATAAAAGATTTAAAGACGCAACAACAAAAACTTATTCATGTGGTAAGCAATTCTGTGTTCAGTGTATAGTGCAGCTAAGTGTGCCGATTCTTTAGCAGAATTCTAGCATTATTTTAGGTTAAAAGGAGCCCCAGGTAACTCAGTTCTGCTGGGAGATGTCCTCTACAAGCTCTGGAATATAACAGCAAGAATATTTAATAGGAAGACATCCTTCTTGAAGTTGTTACTGTTGTCTCTCCTGAGATCACAGTGAAACATGTCCAAGATTGCAGGGCAGGGCAAAGAGTGGCTGATGAGACTGAGCCTGTGTTGTTTAAAGCATTATTGCTGGTGTCCCTGATTTACATGGAGGTGAATATGTAATGTCTCTAGAGGCCAGACCATTAGGTACATATTTATGTGTTGTTTTATTAAAAACATTCATACACCTTACAAACCCCAAATGTCCAGAAATTAAACATAGATAGGACATACTCTAGGAAAGTATTGCTATTGTATTCTGCAGCAAGTACATTTTCTTGACATAGAGATGAGGCAAAAGGCTGGACTGTAATTGTTATTATTACTAGTTTGTTAATACTAGTATCTCACAGCACTTTATAAGTCAGTAAGAGAATCAGAGAAGACAAATCAAATTATCTGACTAATGGCACTCAGGAACCAAGAGGATGAGAATAGCATTGAAAATTCTTTTTCTTTGCTGTTTTTGCTACATGGTCTTCTTTGTCAGAAGGAGTTAATGCTCAATCCTGTGCTATTTCATCCTTAACTTGCACTAAAATTTACGACTTTAGTATGTAACAGATACATACTTCAAAGGAGAGGTATGAAGGGGAGAAACTTCTGGAATGAATTGGTATTGGCAGTGAGTGAAACAAGTAGACCATCACTGTGACACACCCTGGAAGTTATTCTGTGTTGAGCTTCCTTGCCCTTCAGGCAATAAAAAGAGCTTTTACATCCTCTAGCGCATACTTCGCATGAGCCTCAAGTTAAAACAGAGTGTGTTGCATACTTCCCAGTGTTCTATTGAAGTATTTGTTTCATTAAAATTTTATTAGGAACTTTTGGATTGATTGATTCCTAGAGGCTGAATAATTAATTCATAGCTAATGGCTGTGGAGCTCTAATTTCACGAATAATCCACTTTTTGTCATTCGTATGGTATGCAGAAACTTTTCTGAGTAGTTTCTTTTTTTGGTCCTGTTCAATATCTTTGCCATGCGACAGATGGATGCTGTAGTGCCTGCAACATATGGAAAGAGAATATATCTTTCCCTTAAGATATATGATATATATGTTATATATATGATATATGATATTATGATATATTATATTAATTAATACTGAAAAATAAGGTCAAAAGCAATGAATGCACTGAGACCTGAATTTCCTGAGAGTACTGAGTTCCAAAAAAGAAAATATATATTGCCTAAATATTTCCCATTTTCCACTGTAAAACACTTGCATAAGTGAGTACACTATAAATTCTTGTGTAGGGCTGTTTGTTGCATATAGAAAGCTTAAAGGCTTTTTAACAAAGCAAATCAAAAACATATCTAATTTTAGAACAGTGATTGATAAAAAAAAGTTGACTTTGCTGATAGGATTTGTTACAGTTATATTTTTATTTAGTAAGAAAAATTTCATAACTAAGTTACACATGAAAAAACATATTATCAAGGCTTAAATGTTAATACTTTGATAAGAGATGAATGAGGATTTTTTCATTTGATATTGTCCTTGATTCTTGTGCTTTGTGATGTTCTTTTAAGGCTTTGCACTGTAGCCATTTGATTAGTCTGTAATCGGATAAGGTCAAATTTGTCCATGTCTTCTGCTTTTTTTCCCCCAAATACCACAGCTTGTTTCACTTGATGTACACAAAATCATCATAGTTGCAGAGGCTATGTGGGAGGGAAGCCTGATAATACTTTCTTTAATGTCTTTTTAATAGTAGTAGCAAGTTGAGGTTTTTTTCCCCATTTCAATATGCCAACTCCCCAAACTGCATTGTTGCAAACTACTTGTCACTTTTTGGTCCACTGAAACCAGAAGACTGACTATCCTTTGTACCAACAAACAGAGTGGATTAAAAAAATGTGTTTTGTAATCCTTTGTTTTTGTAAGGCCCAATATCTAATAAGCAACCAAACTATTTGTTCGGCTTTTCACTGTGCAACGTAACTATTCAAAGTAATTTAGGTCAAACTAGTTAATTACTTCTGTCCAATGCAGAACAAAAGTTCTGCATTGACTGGTTGACTGGTACATGAAATAAAATTGCTGGTTTTTTAGGGGTCATTTATGGTCTTACAGTTGTGACGACATATAAAGTTGTGATTTAGTAGTATTTTAAATGGAGTAAAAGCGTAATAGAGCTACCAAAAAACTGAGTGGAAAAATAAGCATTTTTGTTTTGATCGCTACTTTCGTGCTGCTTTTTCCTTAACTATTAGCTGTGTAAATACACATTTGTAATTTTTGGTGTTCCACTTAATACGTGCTCTTCCCCACTGGCAAGTGGTGAGAAAGAGAATGAAACAGGAAAGACAAAGAAGGCCACTTCTTCTCTAATAGATATTTTTTAATTTAGAAGTAAAAGATCCACAAAAACATGGTTTGAAATAAAGTGAAGGTTGTGTAGTGTCAAATAAATACTGAAGAAGCCCAAGAAATATCATGGGATTGACTAGGAGATATAAACAGTGAAGTAAAAATGAGCAGTTTTAAAAATTTGTAACAGAAATGGTTATTGACACATTGCCACAGGTCATCATCCTGTTATGTTCAAAATAGGATTTTATGTCCACAAGCATGCTAGATGTTGTTTTAATTGTTAAACTAAACTTTGGGTCAGATGCTGGATATCATATGTCAATACTTGTTGTTTTCTACCTGATGGGGTGTAACAGGCTTTCAGGGAAATTATGCTACAACAATATACAGTGAAGTATTAACTGTTAATTCGTATGTACAATTCACAGTGTAAGGCTAGACTCACAAAAAAATTCAGGGGCTATCACTAATAATAATGACTATCACTATGCTCCTTGAAAATTTGTTTATGGCTCTTATTTTTTTTACTTTTTTTTTAATTATTTGCATGGAAAGTATTTATGAGGTCTGGCTTTCTAAAGGTCCCAGGCACTGTTCATTATCATAAAACCATATTATCTTTCAAAATCATGTACTCAAGTCATACAGATAGAGAAATGAAATAATACTTGAAACAGTTCACTTTCAAATGGGCGTTGTAAATCTGTGTTAGAGCTTGTTGTAATGGCAGTAGTTACCAAATATCAGATAAAACTTACTCTAGACCCCAAATCTTCATGCCACGTTTCGGGTTTTAGTGTATATTCGCTGTTGATTATAGACACCCTAAAAATAGGGGTGTATAAATGGAAATGCTGACAGATTCTGAGCTATCATGTTGGTAGCAGGCACTGCTATA
>VXBC01009301.1:146629-159908 GCA_013399945.1 Ploceus nigricollis
TTTAGATAAACGTGGATTATCTCTACTAAAAGATGGGAATATATTTGCAGTAAATATTTATAATATGTTGTCCAACCCTACTATGTAATTAGTATTTAGGCCATGCAGGCATGCTTTCAAACATGTTTGTCCAGATTACATTTTAAAATGAGGTAATTGAAGGTCTAGAATGTGTGAAATGGTAACACAGAAGGCAGAATGTAGATGCATCATTGAGGCAGTATAAAGTACTTGGGCACACAAATGCATTTTAAATGAGAATAGTTGCTCACTTTAGGAAATAGCTTTTTGCCTACTCTCAAAGAAGTTTCTTTGTTCCAGGATAAGAAAAGATTTTCATACATTTATTTTTTATCTTGTATTTTGATTTTCTTTGATTTCCATATTTAGAAGTATTTTAAACACATAGTTTAAAACTTAGTGTACATAAAGAAACAGATCAGAGAGCAAATAAGTTTACAAAGCAACATCTTATGGATTTAACATCCATAAATAGCAATGTATCTCTTTTATAATTAACCTTCTTACAAAGCTTGCATTTATAATATTATGGAAGCTCCAAGTTCAGTTGCTTAGAAAGACTAAGGAATATAATGATTTCAGGTGCTTTTATAGTTCAGGTTGTGAAATGGGAGACAGAGGTATCTGATCCTTCTAAAAGCACAAGCAGGCAAAAAGTATGGAAGATTTTCAGCTCAAAAAAAGAGGCATGTTTTAAAAAAAGTTACTCTGTGAAAGAGAATTTGGGGATAGGAAATGATGGCTTTTCAGAAGTGAAACATTCAGAAAAAAAATTTGATTGAACATAAACATATATCTATATATCTATATAAAGTTTTTCCTCCCTGTGCTCTCATGCTCGAAGTCAATTCAGTTGTACCATGATCGCATTAAGAAAGAAACATGCAGTTGAGAGGCGGGTATTGCTCAGCATCTCTGTGTTTGGATGTTACACTTAAAGCACTGTGTACTGAAAAATCTGCTGGAGTGTATCATCATGTAGGATTAATGCAGTGGCAAGTTCTTCTGCCAGACACAAAATGAATGATTTCATGTTTTCAGGGCATGCCTGAATGAGGCGTCTTTGTAAATAAGTATGGAGCAGAAGCCTATGGGTGCTGCCAGGCACAGCTTGTATTTTGGAGTAGTATTGGGAGTAGTTTGAGAGGTTTTTACAAGAAGCACAAAAGTTCAGGGATTGCATGAGAAGCCTAGGGATTTACCATTGGGTTGGAGTGACAGTAATTATAATAACCTGAGTGAAAACCCTCTGTGGATAGTGAAAATTTAAACGAAATAGTTATCAGAAAATACAAATGAGGATATAAATATCTTTGAGCATGCGTTACGGCACAAGAAATCATGTCAATTGGGCAAGAAAGCTTGTTTATTCCCACAGAATATTTACTGACAGGTAGTGTGGGTTAAAAGTTGGACAACTTAGGTAAACTTGGGACCAAATTTACCTAAACCTTCAGCAACACACAGTTCCATCTTCTGACTTGGAATAGGTTCTTTGTTCAGTTTGTTTATGTGGAATTTTAAGTTGAGATTTTTGTGCAGACTTGAAATGCATTTTGTGAAACTTCAGCATTGTATCAATATACCATTTCAAGTCAAGTAGAATACTCTTACATTTCATCTTTGCTTTTGTCAAAGTAAATGTTTTATAATATAATGTTTAAGATTTACTCTAAGACTCTTTCTTCAGGCCTATATTGTGTAAATCCTAGATAACATACTCAAAAGAGCCATTTTATATTCTCAGTAATACATTTTTAGGCTAATAAGCATCATGACTGAAGAAAATCAGCAACATTCCTGAAACTTTCCAGAGCATATTTAACACCTGCTACCAGGAAAGCCTCTCAGAGTGAAGTAAGACAAGAAAGAAAAACAGCCTGAGTGCTGGGAGGCATGATGTAGAGCCAGCATCTGGGATGTGTGGGCATGAGTGAGATACTCTGTATCTGTAAACCACAGGGATGGGGTTGTTCCTGCTTTGGTCTTTGATCCTCAGTGCTCAAACTGTAACAAATCCTTTATCCTGTTCTGGAGGCAATGGAACAACTTTTCCCTTCCTTGAATCCAAATATTAATGTTTGCTGTGCGCTGTGGAGAGGAGCAACACACTGAAATCCTGCCTAAGACAAAAGGAAGTCAGGCAGTGTAAAGGAGCTAAATCAGCACAAAACCTCTCTCACACTTCAGATGTTGAAATGTTACATCTGCAGAGGGTGTAACATAACACAGCTGAAAGCAGCATTCAATGCATACAGCTTTTTACAACAGCTCAAGGCCTAGTAATTTATGCAAAATGATTCTGAGATGAGACCTACTGGACTGCAGTTATTTTCAGTAAGCAAACTGACCCTGTTTTCCCCATTCTTTTAGAACCAGCATTACTCAGAGTCGCAGTTCTCCCTCCTTGAACAAGCAACTCATAATCAACATGGAACCTCTGCAGCCTCTCCTTCCTTCTCCCTGTGAGGAGGAAGAGGTTCCTTTAGATGAAGGTGAGTCACTTACCCAATTCCTGCTGATATTTATTGCAATGCATATGGGAAAAGATGTGATCCTGACCCAAGGATATGGAGAAAATCTATTAATTTTCATTAGGTATTCCTAATCATTAAACCTCTATATGTCATACCCAGTAATGATTGCTATCTCAGGAAACTGTGCATTAGCCTTGTGAGAGATACCTTGTGACTGCTATTTGATTTCTGTTTCAAAAAATCTTTTACATTGTCAGGCTAAAGGATCGTGGGAAATAAATAGTCTCAAGATGGCAACTTTTTCTGAATAGTGTCAGCAGTCATTCAGGAGTGAAAACTGACTGTTTACTGCTGGGTATTTTGTTTTTCTTGATTCTCTTTACTTTTAATTTCCTTCTTTCTGCTCTAGACTGCTAATTTAATTTCCTTGACAAAAAAAAGACGTTATTTGTAGATCAGCTAGGAAAAAGTTCTTCTTTATTTATCTTCCTTGACAAAACAGGACATTATTGGAAGATCAGTCTGAATTTATTCTGTATAACAATGTTTTGCATATATTTCTTTATTTCTTGATATTTTTAATATCACACTGAACACCTTTCTTTTTGAGATACAGTCACTACAAACAATGAACATGAGCATGAACACCATTGCCAGCTTAAATGAGGAAAATTGCCTTTGTCCTAATAAAAATGAAGCCAACCAAACAAAATCTGACACTGGTTCTTACTTAGAGATGTAGTGAGGTAATTGTTTCAGAGGTTGGGAAATTCAGTCTTTACTGTTGCTTTGTTCTGGTCAATGGAAAACAGAAAATAGCTGAGTGAGTATCTTCCTTTTCATGGGAGTATGTCCTAATTTTATTTTATAGGAGTTGTATGAACATGTTTTGTTCATTCTTCAGAGTTTGGACACTGAATGTAGCAAGCACAGGGTGAATTACATTGCCTGTGTGCACACTTTATTATAATTAGTAGTAGCAGCTGTTAGTTTTAACAGTTACTCGTTTACCTCTGCTGTGAAATACACGTATCTGAGAATTTGCCTTCTAGCAGCCGAGTACCACTGCTGGTTGTTCCTCTGGGCAGTTGTCACCACTGCAGAGTAACAACAGCTTGCTGTGTGCATCCATATGTCCTTGCTTGCATCCTGTAACCACACTTACAACTCTAGGCAGTGAAATCCATTTTTGGAAACTGGTGTCTTATTGCTATATGCTCACCAGACAGTGCTTGTTTTAAATGTTTGTGTTACATAAGTTTGAAAATTCCATTTCCTTTCAGTCAGACAGACTGTTGTTACTATGATGAGCTAATAGACATATTTGCTGTTGATATTTAACTGCATACTTTATATGTTGTTAAATATCACCAGATGCTAAGTTAACAGCATTTAGACTTCTACAGTCTTTTCCTGCAGGAAACTTGGCTATATTATCAAATTGCAGCTTGAACTGATCTCACAGCTCTTCGACAGTGCTGTGCTCTTCCAGTGATGCTGGCTCTCTTCCCAACATCCACTTCTGTGGATTCCCACCTTCTCCCTTTCACCAGCACTAATCACAACAGTGTGAACTAGGAGAAGGAGTTAAAAAAACCCCCAACAACCAAAAAACCCCAAAAAACAAACAAACAAAATCACATAAAATAATCCCAAAAACAAACAAAAAAATCCCAAATAAAAAGTAAATAAAATAAATGCAAAACAAACCAAATAACAACAGCTAACCAAATTAAAACAAAAACCTCTTAACTGTGCAGTCGCCTATTATTGCCTGACTCAACTATTGACTGGGTCATCAAGAGGGTCAACCAAGGTCCTGTGTTGGGGTAAGGGCATGAGCAGGAGGTGGGGAGAGGGGAGCTATCAGGTCTGAGACTGACACAACTGCCTTGGGGAACTGCTTTTTGTGTGCGACAGACACGAACCAGCCTTGGTATCTCTGTATATGTCTCAGCCCAGTGAAGCATACTTTCATTTTGTTGTTCAAAAGGCAAAAGTCAGTGTTATCACATCAATAATTCATGCATGAAACCTCAGCACAGAAGTATCAAGTGACTGAAAAGAAGCTTTCATCACTTTTTCAAAACCACATTAATATCCTGTGACTGGAGAGGTATGGTATTGCCTTTTTAAAAAAAAAAAATAATCTACTCAAATAGGTGAAGCTGTGATAGCACCCAGTGCTAGAAAATCCAGAGACAATGGACTACCATCTGCAAAGGCAGTAATCTGTCTCACCAAAATCAGATGGTAAAAGAAGACAGCCACAGAATCTGTATAGCAGCACTACAAAAAACATAATGTGTTCAGCTACGTGTGGAGCAAGAACTGAGCTATACTCAGTGCTGGTGAGGCTACACCTCAAATCCTGTGTTCAGTTCTGTGTCCCTCCTTGCAAGAATGACATTGAGGGGCTGGACAATGTCCAGAGCACTGATGTGAGTGAAGGGTCTGGAGCACAAGTCCTATGAGGAGCATTTGAGGGACATGAGTTTGTTTAGTCTTGAGGAGGCTTGTGGTGACCTTATCAGTCTCTACAACTCCCTGAAAGGAGTGTGCAGCCAGGTGGGGATTGGTCTTGTCTCCCAGATAATAAATAACAGACAAGAGAAAGTGGCCGCACATTACATCTGAGAAGGTTTAGTTTGGATATAAGAAAAATTTCCTTACCAAAAGGATGGTCAGACATTGGAACAAACTGTCCAGGGACATGGTTGAATCAACAACCTCCATGGAAGCATTCAAAAGGCGTGGGGGTGTGGTGCCTGGAGACATGGTTTAGTGGTGAACACAGCAGTGCTGGGTTAACAGACTTGATGATCTTTCCAACCTTAATGATTTTATGTACATGAATGAGCACACACCTGCTACCATCAGTCTAATTGTCTGTCTCTGTGAGGGTGCTCAGCTGTGTGAGATTTGGTTGTAGAGGAGAAGCATCTGGAACTTTTGTAGGTACGACTATTTTATTTTTTAAAATGGTCTCTTGCTGAGAGTTAGTATAGATCAGGAGTTTCTAAGTCAGTTGTAAGATTTTAAGATTTCTCCCTTATGTGTAGATAAAACTATGGGGAGCGATTTGAAATGAACACGGTCATTTCTCTTTTGCATAAGCATGGTCACATGAAACATAAATGATAGATTTTACTTCTCAACATCAGTATGTAAGAACACTGGCCTTTTTTTCCCTTGCACTAAGATTTGACACCTTGGATATTTTTATACTTCTGTGTGGTTCAGCTGTTACACTAGCAACTGCTAGCTGAGATGGATGCTGTGGACGTTTGCAATGTTATGAGGCATTTGGAAATGTTTCAAATGTTGGAAATCTTTCACAACCTTGTCTGGCTGACACTTGAGTCCTTGTATAGGCCTTCCTTTATGTACTGAACACATTGGTTTTAGATTTTTGTAAGAATTCATGCTTTCCAGTTTTTGTAGCCATGTACACAATAAAGAGCCAACCCCTTTTAGTTAGAATTTAATAATCCTTTTTTGGCTGTTACAACAGTAATGAGAATAAAAATGATAAAAGAAGACAGAATCTTACTTTTGAAGGGGTGTCAAAGGGGTACTTGGTCTTTCCTCACACCCACAAAAAAGTGCTTGCAGAGAAGGAAAGGAAGAGAGAAGTCTTTGTTCTGGCAGAGGAAGGAGTAAACAGGACCTCTGCTGTACTATACAGGATGTGTACGAAACAGAACCATCATAAAGATGCTTTCCAAAAGCTTCTTTGAAACAGCTGTCTTTCATGAGAGAAATATCTGGGTGTAAAATAGACATTTGCAGGACTCCCTCCTCTACTCCTCTCTTTCCCACATATTTGCAAGCACATCACTGACTTTTTGGTACAAAGAGAACAAGGATGTCAGATAATGAGGATTCGGATAGCACAATGTCATAAATATTACAGATGAGTATTCTGGGAAGTGAGAGGCTACAGCCCCTCCACTACACTCCTTCCAGTTTGTCTCTTCTCTGTGGCTTTGGTGTACCAGGAAAGAGTTTCTTTCCCACTCGGATAGTGTGATGTTATGCATATGGGTGCCTTCCAGCTCCCAGCTGGAGCAAGTTATTAGCAGCCAGCATAGGTGCATCATGCTTTTTTGGGAATCTATATATCTCTGCTGGGCAGGAACAGGGAAGTGCCCAGCCTTCTGAAACAACACTTCTTTCTGTCCAACAAGAATCTGTCCAACAATTGTCCTCAGGCGGGAGCTGGAGCTCATATGTAATGAGAGAATTTTTTTTTTCAGACTTAAAAATTTTCTGTTCTTGTTTTTACATGAGAGGGTCAGGTTTTTATTCTAGGCTAGAAACGAATGTGTTTTGGTCTCACTGGTTTACTTTGTGAGTAAGATTTGTAAGTACAGCATGGGATTTTTCCATTGCATTTACATGTTTCACAAATAATTTCCAGGCAGTGATGGAGAACTGACATTACTGGCATATTAAAGCATTTTAGAAAAATAATGGGACTATAAATTCTGGCCTCTGTTTTAACTGCACTATGTTTTGGTGCCTTAGATATTTTTATGCCTCTGTGTGTGGTTCAGCTGTTATGCTAGCAACTGCTAACTGAGATGGGTGCTGTGAAAGTTTGTATTGTACATTATGAGGCATTTGGAAATGTTTAAAAATAGCCTCTGATTCTGTTCCCTGCTGGGATATTTTTGTTGGCCATGTTAGAAGCTTGTCATTTGATTCATTGAGAGTGACTTGTGTGTTAGTCTCTTAAAACTCAGTGGGCAGTTAATAAAAGGTCAGAGCTGGTATGGATAGAGCTTTTACAAGACTTTGAGAAGAGGAATTAATAGTCAACATGGTGAAATGTCTTGTAAAAATCCAAACCAAGAGAAGCATTCATTTGCGGATGGTTAACCACTGCAACAAGGAAGTGTGCGTTCGTTTACTGCGGCATGGCTCCAAGATCACAGCCAGAAGTACTGGTAAATTTACATTTATTTTAGTCAAACCCCTTTTTTAAACCCTCTTACCCCAGTTTTAGTTAATAGTTGTGTCTTGGAAAGGAACTGTATTGTAAATGACATGTACAGCAGAGAATGAGGACAAATTACTGACAAGAACAAAGTTGCAAATGGAGAATGAATGAGACAAAACATAAATTTATTGTATTAACTTACAGAAAATTGTGGATTTATTTGTTAATTGGTAACAAATGAGGGACTAGAATTTTGCCTTTGTATTTTTCTGGGACTGAGGTGGGGGGAAATACTTTGAAACTGGAGTAATTTATGACAAAACTAAATAGTTGTTAAACTAGAAGGTAGTAGATTTTGAATGTGAGCTGAATGCAGTAGTTGAATTTTCCAGTTTGTAACCTTCTTTGGTTTATTTTTGTTGGTACTGAATAATTTCATATACTAAATAATAGTACTAAGGCTGCTGGAGGAAGGTGGAGCTTGGGCAGAGTCTGATTTATCTGCCTTTTGCACTACACACAAGAGGAGGGCAACCCAAGGAACAAAAAGCATTCAGGATTGCTTTGAACAGCAAAGTGATTTTTTTTTTAGAAAATGCCTTTGCCAGAGATCCATTGCCCCCCCATCAGTAAATATGTCCATTTCCTTAATGTCAAAAGACATTTTAGAAATTGTTTTTCCATGCTTTCTGTAGTATTGATAGTTTTTGATATTTGGGCACCTATAGGTTGAATTATTTCAGTTTTTACTAACCTATATTAAATCTTTGCATTGAATATTCATTTCAGAAATTAGTTTTTAATCAAAGAATTAACTGAAAGTGTTCTGGCAAATATTAGAATATTTTTACTCTTTTGATATCTGAAATTTAGAAAGCAGCGAGTGCAATAGATACATGGGAAACTGCTTCTTGCAGTGATTTGTTGCTGAGTAGCAACAGCTTCTGGTTCTCTTTGCTTCTTGAGTTCACCACTCAGTGAAAACAGTAGAATCTATGAGAATACACCTAATTCCCTTGATTTAAACCGAGTAGCAAAATTGAAAAAGCATTATTATTGACATATGTTTTGTATTCTTACATCTCAGAGGTTAAATACTGGCTTCAAATAGATAGAAGACATCTTGTTGGTTTAATATAATGACAGCAATCATAAGAGATTTGTATGTTGGGACAACCTTAGTTCTTAAACACCTTGATTTTGTAGTACTGTTCATGCTATGTTATTCCTTTTGAAGTAAACATGCAAAAAGTATACACATATATATATCAGCATATAACACATGTATACCAGCACCAAAGCACAGGAGGTAGCTTGTGCAAGACTCCTCACATGGGACATAACTCCTTGGGAGAGCCCCACTGCGACCCTTTCCGAACGACGCTGACTTGTGCTGGGAGGGCTCACCCAAGCTCGGTGGGAATGCTGACATGTCCCCCTTGCCCTTTTGCTTGGGTGCTAAGCTTTCACATCAGTACTTGGCACTTTTCAGCCTCACTGCCCTTGGCGTGGTGCTGGACACTGAGTCACTGCAGTCCCATCACCAGGTCCTTCTTTCTCTGAGCTGCTGGCAGATGTATCTTGCCTTCTCATTCCTGCTCCCATGATACACCATTCTCTCCCTGGTGGTTCCTCCAGTCCTATTGCTGCTTAATCCTGTTTCTGGAAGGGGATCAACAACTCTGGACTGAACTCCTTCCAGGCCAAAGGGAGATAGAAGACAGGCATCCCAGAATGCCCACAATGCAGTATGCTCTACTTCTGCCTCTGTGCTTTGGGTGCTCTTTGTGGAGTGTGGAAAGCAAAGCAGTGGCCTTCAGTGGCTGTACTAGCTGTGACATTGGACACTGTGACACAACACAGCTGGGAGTTGAGCTGTAACGCCAACTCATATGAACTGGCAACTGGGACAGGGCTTTGCTCCCTTCTAGAAGTTCCCATTAGACTAAAGCAAACAGTAATGGCCAGTAGGAAAGTCAGGTCACTGTCTAAAAAGGAGTTACTATAAACTGTCATTGATTAACTCTCCTTGCAAAGTTATAACAGGTGTCTTTCATGGGCATGGGATGTGGGTACAGTACAAATCTGTGACCTTCTGTTTCTGAGGGCAGGAGGTCTGCCTGTGATGCAAATCCTGCTTGATATAGATCCTGTATAGGGAAATATTTAAATTCAATGCAACTCTAGAGTCTATCTCATTTTTCTACATTTTCTTTGTGCATTCATGCACTTTGCTCATGTGAGAAAATCACCTTCTCCTTCCCTCTGAAAGGTCATTGTATTCATAGTACAGATGAATTTTGTCCACATGGAAAATAAGCAAAGGATACATGATATTTCCAGAGGAAGAAGTAAAAAGGACAGGAAAGGTTTCTCCTAATTGCAGCCTGGCTGGCCTTTTTTGTTTACATGTGTGTATGAAATGTTCCTAGCACTGTTCTCTCTAGACCACATCTAATTTTCCATTTGTCTCTTTAAAATTAGTGTACATTCACACTTGTTCCTTTCTGCAATATTAAAGGCTGTTACAGGTGTGTAATTGTGTTTCCTGTATATGCAGGATATCTGGCCAACAGACAATGTGTGAACTGAATTTTTTAATAAGCAGAGGATACATTCTTCTGGGGTGCTGTACTTCCAGCAACTGCAGCTTCTTAAGAATGGTGGAGCTAGAGCTGCCCTTCATTTTGTTAATCCTCAGCTGATGGTTTTGGCCCCTGTAGAAATACTAGCAGCTGACAACTTTTATGTCAGACCTCTCAGACCTCTTGCACGTTCATGTTCACAGCAGATGACCAAAATAATGTCATGTCTTACTCAGCTGTTCATGTTCCTGGCTTGGAGCAATCACACTATTTGATGGAAGAGGAATACTGAGTTTCACCTAGGATAATGAGATCTCTGGCTTTGTAAAATTTGTTCAGTTGCCAGAAAAATGTAGCAAACTTTTGCTGTGGAAATATAAGAAATAAACCTCAGTTTATTTATCTGATATTCCAGTAATCTCTATTAGAAGGTTCTGATTTATGGAACGTAAACTGCCATTAAGAATTCAAAGTAAAGAATAGAAAGAAGAGGTTCTCAAATGTAAGTTAATTCTCAACTCATAATCCTTTAAATCTGAACACCACATAAATTTTAACTATTGTTAAAGAGATAGTAGACTTTTCAAAATCTTGCCAACAAATTATATAAAATGATAGTCTTATAACAGTAGTACCAAAATAATTGTTATGTATGAATAGGTGCAAAGGATTTGCAGTAGAGTTGTAAAATAATTGGTGTTAGGAGTTGGGCTTGCTTTAACTTTTATATCCTATTTTTCCATTGGAACATTTTGAGGATTTTTTTTTTTCTTTTAACTTGATTTTATTACTTCAGATAACTGGCTTTCTTGAGGGCTATCTGAAAAATAAAAAAAATCCAAAAAACTTCCTTCTCTCTTAAATTTGTATTACTGGAAAATTCATTGTACTGTGGGATTCTGGTACTTTAATGTGATATTCTTAGGCCTGCATAAGCTTTGTAAATGATATTTGCCATAATGATTTTACTGTTATGTCTTTTGAAACCATCAAAATATGAATGGCCCAACATACTTATCTATATAGTGCAACATGACTGAAACTTTGCTGGAATCAGTCATGTTGACTTTGGTTAATAGCCTGTTCTTTCCTCATTCCTTGACTTAAAAAATGTTGTGGTGCTACAGAGAATATGAAGGAGCAAAACCAATAACTTTATATCTTTAATTTTTTAAAATATCAAATAAACTTGCAGCAGCAGCATTTAATGCCCATTTTAAATTTTCAAATATGGATTTACACTAGTATTTGACTGATATAAAATGCAATTACATTGATTTAATGAGTTTAAATAATAAATAAAGGAGTGGAAACTTCTTCCTAGCACTTGAAATTAAATAGTGGAATGTAAATTTGATGTGTGCTTCAGAGCTGCAACACATTACCATTGCAATACAAACCCTTCAGGAAACAAAAACACTGACATGAAAACGTTTCTCTGTCGCCTTCTATCAACTGGTTAACCCCATAGTCAGAAGTTTGCCAGTTATTTGAGAAAAATACAGTTGTAATGAAAGTTAATATATGTTGTTTATGTTCATTGTGCATTTTATGCAAGCTGGAATTTACTCTGAGGAGGAAGAGGATGCTCAAGAATCATATGCTGAGGTGACCTTTCTTTGTGGTAGCTGCAGCTGTCCTCTATGATGAAAAGCATGATGAAGATATATTACTGACCTTGCACCTAAGCTGGCATATGGCCAGAATTGGGTGCTTTCAACCATTTTGAAATGTCTAAGTGGCTCAACTTAAATTTTACTCATATTAAGAATATTTGAAAAGCGTATTTGAGAATCAAATGGTAGTACTTGTGTATCTAAAGATATGTGTAGATTCTTAATGCTGGGTTCCAGAGTTAAACAGTTTTGGCTTTTGTAATTTAATGTATCGTGGGTGTACTCTCAAGTAACTTGAGTATGGTTTGATGATCCAGCATTACCTTCTGTTACTTAGGAGAAAGATGCTTAGGAGAAAGATCCTCCAAATCTGTTCTCACTTCTTGGTGTTCATGCACTGTTTTGTCTCATTTCAGTTGGTTTGTATCCTCCTCTTGACGACTGTGGCAAGTGTATTTCTTAATATAAAGACTGGTGTAGACAATTACATTCCAGCACAAAACAAGTTTCATGCTGAAATGTGATGAATTTCTAAATTGGCTGTGATAAGAGAGGACAGAGTAGTTGATGCAAGGAATTATTAGGTAGGAAGTCAAGTTAAACTTACAAAAATTTAACCAATTGATTTATTGAAATAATAATTATTGAGGACAAGGTTTCATTTCAGCTATGCACTTTTGCTGCTGAAAGGAACTCTCCTGCTCTCTTTCTCTGTCCCTGGTCATGTGCTGTTTCCACAAGAACGCATGACTACCCAGCTCAGGAAAAAAAACCCATCAGATGCTAACCCAAGCTGCTTTGCTCAGTGATGAAATGAAAGGAAGTAGAAATTGTGATTTTGGTCATTTGGTCAAAATGAGAAACCTGGTGGCATGGCCAGTGAGGTCTAGAGAAGAAGGAAAAGATAGCAAATTACAGGGGAAGAAATCTGTCTGGGCCATTTTGAATACTTAAAAGGGGAAATTTCCATGAGGAGGTGTCTTAACATTGCTTTGCAAGGCAGGTCTGTGCCCAACTGTCCTCTCTATTCCTATGATTGACAAGTAACAGCAGTCACAGAAGTACTGATGTAGCTGTAAACAGCTAGACTTCTTTCTCCTTTGCAGACTTCTTGCTGTTAGAGATCAACTGGAAAAGGGATAGTAAGTTTTGAGAGAGCAGAGAATAATGTCATAAGAAAGTCTCCTCTGTAAAGGGGAGAGAGAAATTTAGAAAGAGAAAAGAGCTAAAAAAAAAAAGCTAGAAAGAGAAAGAAAAGAGCTAAAGAACTAGATGAGCAGGAAAAAAAAAGTGACATGAGAAGGAGCTTTTTTAACAGGTGAGGCTGCTCCAATGATATCTAAGATCATGTGTTAACCTTCCTCTCCTTTTGCCCTTTCTACTGTTAACATGAATTTATCATGATAATCTGTTGTCTCTTTTTGATGTCATGCTCTATTCTCAACCTTAGCTATTATCTAACTACACTCATTCATGCCGAAGCAATGAGAGTTGGTAGTTTTTGTTGTTGTTATTATTATTATTATTATTATTATGCACCAAAGAGCACCAATTCACACCTGTAGTAGGTATTAATTTATACCAGAAATCAGATTGCCAGTAGAAAATGGTGCTCTCTTTTCTGCTTTGCACTAC
>VXBC01009301.1:162836-176913 GCA_013399945.1 Ploceus nigricollis
ACTATGGCTGGAGAATGAATGAATTTAATGTAGCTCTATACAAAAGGACTGTGTTTGGGAAACACACAGAAAGTTCACTCAAGTTCTGTAGAGGCTGCCTGGGCAAGGTGAAACAACAGCAAGTATGCAAAAGAATTTCTGAAAGGCACAGTTCTAAAGCTTGGGGAAGTGAACAGAACTGAAATGATCCTTCTTCTTATCTGTCAGGTTGTCTTCCATTTTATCAGTTCTGTAGAAAGTCTTTACAAGATAGTCCAAGTATGTTTAGAGAAAGATTGAGTCTTCAGTCTAAATGTAGATTATTGTACATAATGGAAGACAATAATAGTAAGTAGCAAAAAAAAAAAAAAAAAAAAAAAAAAAAAAAAAAAAANAAAAAAAAAAGAAAAAAAAAAGAAAAAAAAACAAGTAAAAAAAAGGGACCCAAAAATAAATCAGTAGGTGAGTGAGCTACTTTTAAAAATCATAAAGAAGATGAAAAGGTGAAAAAGGAATAAATTTCTTTTAAATTTCTTTTAAAAAGCAAAGCATTAGGATGTAGAGTTGATATCAAAATAAGTTACTGGCTCACAGTTAAAGGCTTAAACACTTTAAGAGATTAATCTTCATGCTTGATGCCCTTTATGACTAATCTCTAAGACAACTTATCAACTTATTTTCTGTGCATACTAATATACTTCCTTTCACATATAGCACCATACTTACCCTCATTCCTTGTTATTATGAGCCCAGTTACAAGATCTAATGCTGTTTTGTGTAACATGGATTTGTATATCTAAAAGTATTTCAATATAGCTTAGAGAATATACTTATGTAAAATCTTGTCAATGCTGAGAACATTTGAAGGCCCTCAAATATACAACAGAGGCTGTATCTAAGAAAAGAAAGTTTTTATTCCTCCTCTCCCGCAATCTTAGTGCAGACTTGTTTCATATTTAAATTAAGGAACTTGAATTTTGGCTTCAGACTTTTTCTCCTGCTTAGACATTTATGAATCGGAGACATATTTGAGGCTATTTTATTAGATATGCATTTAACACATTGTAACCACGTGTCTAATTCCTACTAAATAAATTCCTTTGGTTTCAGTATCAGGGAATCTCTTTGCTTGGTTTTCTCTCATAAGCCTTTGCAAGTGTCTAGTTTTAAAATGGCAATTTTCATAGAGGATTTTTCCTTCCCTTCTAATCTTCTCCAGTTTTTAAAAGACAGAATAGTTACAGGGCTTAGGAGTTCCTTTCCTCAGCTGAAAACTTCTGGATTACTATTCATCTCCCCTCCAACAAAGACTAAATTAAACAACTGTGGTTTTTTATTGTCTTTGTTTGTCCTTGTTAATCTGTTTCCCAGAAGAATCATTAATGATTAGTTATTTAATGTCTATTTCTTCCTGTGCTACTTGCAGCTAAATGATCCTTTCCCACCAGGTTATAATCATTCAGCCTAATAGAAATGGAGAGTGAACAAATGTAGACATTTGGTCTTAACTGGAAATTATTCATTTGCATTGTTGCTAAACAAAGGGGTCAGAAAAGGTGTTTTCAGTGGTGAAGGCTGTGTAGCAGACATCCTCATGGACTGTGAAGACATGGTTCCATACAACCTCCTAGAAAGTCTGATAATCACTTAAAAGAAAACAAAGTTGGTTACAATAGTCTCGTCCCTGTGCACCCCAGAAGTAGGAGTATTGTAATGCTTGATTTAAATCTTGGCAGAAAATAGCTCAGTTGCATTAGAACATAATCTCAAAAATTGTGCAATGCAGTGAAGTTTTAGGTAGGGTTAGATGCAAGTGTATGTGCACATGTGCTTGCATTTACTAACCATGTGCATACGTTCACATCTGGCCTTTTAAAATTATCACCTTTCCTTCCTGATATTCCCTGGTCTATCAAAGTAATTTAACTAAAAGTCATGAAAGTGTTATAACTTAAAGGCCAGGACCATGTCATACACAGAAAGATGTGGTTGGGCACATTCAGAGAGAGTAGCAGCGTTTTACTAGTAAAGATGACAGACTTGGACTATGGAGCGTCTATAGGGCCAGTATTGTGTATTTCTGTCTGTGCTTGGATTATATTGTAAAACGTTATGTACTTGAAATCTATTTTGTGGTTTGTCCAACATTTATAAACACAACTCTGGGAAGTATTAAAAATGGTTTTATTTCATGGAGTGTAAGGGGAAAATATACCTGTAACTTGAGCCTTATCTTTGTACAGTGAATTTCACATTTCTATATGTCAACATCCTGATTGTTTTGTATGTTGATATGATGGCAGGAATCCCTAATAAAATTACACTGGAGAAAAGCTTTCTGTAGTTATGACAGTTCTTATGGGGAAAGATTTTCTGTAAATAATATTTTTTGTCATGAAGTACTTGGAATATAATATAGTAGAGATTTCTTACAACTCTTACAATATTTTCAGTATGATTTTCTTTATTCATCAGCTGGTGAGACACTAAAAAGTACTTTAAAATAGGATGTTATTAACGTGGCTTCAGGCTCATTTACCAAGAGACTGTTGATTTGCCTGGTTACCACATAAGAGTGAGTCAGAGTCCTGAGATACAATTGCTGCACACAGAGTAAAAACTGAGAGGCTGGTTTTACAGTCAGGCCCTGGTAGTGGACATATGGCTGCAATCTTGTAGAGGCAGGTCTGGCTAGAGTGTTATGTAGGAAAAGCTGTGCTTTCTTACATTGAGTTGGTTTGGAGCTCTGACAGAGCAAAAGTATTTGGTAAGAAATGCACAGTCTGCAATGAAGCAATTTATTATAATTCTGGGGAGCTAAGAGAAATAGAAGTTGCTTCCTGAGCACGTAAAACATTTAGATGAAGATATTACTGTACTATACAGAAAGTGCCAAAATCTAAACTAATTCTGGCAATTTGGAATGTAAAAAATCAGGACTATATAGTACAGGTAGACCTATTAATTCAGTTAAAAGGATGCAGGTTGTAATACAGCTTTCAAAAGAGGTTGCCTTCCTGCTTTAACATAAGAATAAAATATATCCTCCTCAACATTGTTTGTATTCTGAAGTCCTACTTTAATTTATGAAACTAGCATTTGTAAAACAAAGTATTTTTACTTCGGGTAGAAACTCAGCATTTGCCCTAACTTCTTTCTGAATAATCTCACATATTTCTCTAAAATTACAACTCACTGAAATGTCATGCCAGAGATGCATTTGAAAAAATCAGGCTGCATTTTTTGCTGCTGATGGTCACTCTAGGTCCTTGACAACAGATGTGTCGACGAAACTGGAGATCATAAGAACTGGAAGGCAAGAAACTTCACCTGGAAGTCAAGGTACATTTCTTAATTTTGTTTGGTTGTGTAGGGTTTTGTGTAGGGTTTTGTTGTGTTTAAACCCCAAAGGAAGTAATTCTCTTCTGTTTTCATGGATTTGCTGTGGATTTCCTTAAAGCTGTCATTTTATATGGAAAAAGACATATGTCTGGGACACCCTGTGAAGATTTCAGCTGTCACAGCTGTTAAATGCCATACTAAAGACTGATGCAATAGTTACATCTTTCATTCTGCCCCTTTACAAAGGTGATTCCCTCATCAGCTTTATCCTCAGAAATCTGAGGGAGCTGCTGTGACATTTAGAAGCTGTCTTGCTTGGAGTTTCTTTCTCTTAAGGCAGGTGATTGATGTTTCTCTCAGCCAGATGAGCTTCCTGCAGAGATCCTATTTTACAAAGGTTCACAGCTTGCCCACAGGTCTTGTAGCTCACTCCTAGAAAAAATGGGCACTATTTGTCCCTGTGATGCTTAAGGGTGTAGTATAAATTTATAGCTGTGGCACAACCCATCACACACACATCAGCTGCTATAACCCACCACAGCTCAGTGCTTGTGTGTTACTCTGAAGAACAATAAGGCACTAATTTCTACTTCAGCATCATATAGTGATGGAGTACAAAAACATAGTTATAAAAATAAAAATTCAACATGTGCTTGAAAAATTACCTGTTCTATTTATTTCATTCTGACCTTTTCCATATTAGCTCACTTTTATTTTCACTGAAGAAATGTTTGTTGAGTTCACGAGATGGCAGATACTTTGGAGAAGCAAAGTGCAGCCCCCTAGAATCTTCATCAGCGTCATGACGAACAAATATTGCCTACTAATTGCTAGTTGCAAAAGATGAAGAAAAATCATNATAGAAGAATGATTAAATATGTTGACTGAATAGGGCACCTATTTCTAGAAAAAGCTGTCGACAGAAGAACATGGAAGGCCTCTCATTTGTAATACTGTATATCTTATGTCAAATTCATAATGAAAAGCTCTATTGCATATAATGTCTTCTGAAAAGCCTAGTTCTAAATACACTTTAAAATATTTTCTGTGTTTCACTATTATGCACATGAGTAATTCCCTAAAGAGAAGTTTTGATAGGGCTGCAGGTACTTTTGAATTAACTTCTAATGCAATGAACCTCTCAACAGAAATTTAAATGTCATCTAATGCGTTTTTCTCAAATCTTCAGATTCTCAGATATTCAGGTTCTTCTTCCCCGAGATATGGCTGTATGCACGCAATGACATACACTTTGGGTATGGGAAAAAAGGACTTCTGCAAAACCAAAACCAAAATAAAGGCTTCTGAGCACCAAGTTTGCTTAAATCTTCTTCTTGAGAGCAAAGTCAGCAGGTGTAATCCTCACTCAGAAGGTGTATAACCACTGGATATACCCAACTCAGTAGCACAGTAACCATCACCACTGCTCTACTGGCTTTGCCTAGCTCATGGCATGAGCCATTTCTGCCTCAGGTCCTGATATGGCCACAGGGAACCGTAATAACAAAGGCAATATAAGGAAATGTCTCTGCCTCACTAACGAGCATAAAACCAAAATAAACATCAACTGGTAGTGAAAAATAGATTGAGTCAATTTTGCTTCATAGCTGTGTAACTTGCTCTTGAAATTTCAACCTACTGTTAAGCCAGAGTAGCTGACTTGTATTTTCTTTGGACAGCTCACCAGAAATGTTACTATTTATTTGAGACCATTATTATATCCCCACAACTTCTGCAGTCACAGATGTATAGGACATCCTCTTCACTGGTTGCCCCTGCCCTTTCCCAAAAGGAAAAGGGAACATATTGTTTTCCCAAAAAGT
This sequence comes from Ploceus nigricollis, assembly GCA_013399945.1. NCBI lineage: Eukaryota > Metazoa > Chordata > Aves > Passeriformes > Ploceidae > Ploceus > Ploceus nigricollis. The sequence goes on from VXBC01009301.1 coordinate 167,981, forward strand.
TGTTTTGGAACCTCAGAAATGAGATAAAACATCATGTCTCTAAAGAGCTGAAGTGCTATCAGTGCTCAAAGAAAGGACTCATCTTTTAATGTGTGAGCAGCCCTCGTCAGAGTACCCCATAGCTGTGCTATTTTAAGTGCCCTTACAATAGCACAGCAGCCCTGTTTCATGTGGGAAGGAAGCTCAGAAGCTGAAAACAGAATCTCTATGCCAGTCATGTACTCATGACTTCCTCCTTCCTGTATGTTGGTTCTTCTGATCAAAGTCTCCTTTGCTGTTCTGATTTAGGCAATTTTCCTCCACAAAGCACAAAGCTCCACTTGTCAAAATGTCATATCCAAAACCTCTCTTCTGCTTTTACTTCTCAAGTGCAAATTTAGTACACGCCCTGGATACACAGGGCGTGAATTGTACCAAACTTCAGCATAGCCCCTGGGCTGCAAAACATGTACAACTTAGTCCCGAATATTGTGTGCTGGACAGCGTGACCAATTTTTTAGTCTGTAATAGTGTGTAATATGTGCAAATTTTTATGGCTTGCATTGCAGCACTCACTTTGTTATAATTTTTAAAAACCCACAATTATAGACAATTATACTATAATAGCACTCTCAGAAACTTTATAAAACATCAGGACCCTTACGAAACATCTGTTTCAAAGATTTTGGCTCTGCAGGTGTCACTGCTGCCTCTGAGTAAAAACTCTGGCTTTATGGTTGTACTTTTCATATTTACTTCTGGCGTTATTAGTACTCTCTTGGCGGGCAGCAAGAAGTGCATTTAGTAAAAATTGATCAGCAAAACTCTGAAATCACAAGATATTCCCCCCAAGAAGCTCCAGTAATGCATCACAAAGTAGCAACCTAGAAAAAAGAACACAGCAAACTTCAAATTATGTAATCACTATGAATGTTAATAAAGTAGACCTCACATCTAGCCAAACATTTTAAAACTTTGAATGTACACTAGAAAGTCTTGATAATTATGGTATTTATATTCTCTCCAAAGATATACAAAGTAAGGAGCGTAATCCTATTTGCATCTGTATTAATCCAAGGGTCTGGCTCCCATATAGATTATAAAACAAAATGTAGAAATGACAAAAACCACAGTGGTGTTATCAGCTATAAACTGGGTGTTCTTCAGAGATAGTTTTACTATCAGTTTCTTCATGTTTTTATTTTCCAAATCCTTCCTGTTTATGGTGAGTGTGTGCTGGATTTAGGCTATTGGAAATGCTGTAATGAATCACACAGGAGCTAGTAATGTGGGAAAAGACGTTTTAAAGGTAAGTACCACATCAGACTGAACTAAAATCAGTGAAGAGATTTGGAGGACCTAAGAAAGGCTTAGCAGACTATCCCAGAGCCAGACACACTGGTCAAGGCTCAGGTAATTGGGATCTCCTGCACCTACTTAGTTGCTGCCACAATGGAAGTCAAAGTTAGAAGTGTAATTTAGCACCCCGGAATAACAACTTCAGGTTCCTCTCCTCCCCAGAACAACTAACCATTTTGGTAAAGGTGTTAAAGTCCTACTCAGCTTGAATAACTATATCATTCAATTTCATTATGACTTTAAAATGAAGTTAAATATGAAACACATTTACCAGCATCACCAGCTGTCTTAAAGTCTATTGTTTCTAATCAGTTTATTGTTCAGATGTAAGTATGTATGCATGAAGGTGCTAACTTATCATTCAACTATTTTTTCTTTTTATTCCTGTTCAGGCAAAAGGACTTACTACAGGTAATATAAACACCAAAATGGGAGGAGGTAGATTCTGCATGTTGTTGTAAGCACTTGTTCCACTGAGTTGACTATAAAGAAGCAAGATTTTTTATTTCTTTCTTTTCCATTTGTCCCAAAGTGAGTATTGGGTTACATCACCTCAGATGTTTTAATGTATTATTCACATATTGTAATCACTTGCTTTGTTCCATGTAAAAAACTTTTACCCAATGTCTTTAAAATAATTTTGAAGCAATGGCACTGCAGTTATTTAATACAGTACTTTTAATACAATCACTATATTTAAGAACTTAGTTTTGCATTTCTCAAAATGTATTTCTTAAGTTGCATTTTTTAAAAAAGCATACATGCCTAGCTGCTTCTAGCAATTAAACACAAGGTACATGGGTATTGGTACCAGAATTTTTTACATATGGAAACAGCACACTGCCAACAATATTTTAACAAAAGTGTAAAATACATTATAGGATTTTCAGAGAAAAGTTGTGAGCAGAGTATAAGAAAAAGCTCTATGAACAAAGGCTAATACAACTTAAATAAGGTGATACAGCTCTTAGTTTATCTTAAACTTTTAAAGCAGATATAATAACAAAATGTTAATTATTTCCTTCCTGAAATTTGAGGTTAAGTAAGATCGAATGAATATGAAGAGATGCCCTTATCTCCTGGGCTGCTGGGGATCAGAAACCTGTATTTACCACTAAATACAAAATAACTTGTAAAGCACTTGTCCTCATTAAAAAAAAACAAACCAACATTGTCCAAGAGTGTCCTCTTGTGGCACTACAGAATAAGCCGTATGAAGTTGTGTAGAAACTCTTTTAACAACTAGATTCTGAAGTTGATTGGGGTGTTCTGGTAGATGTTTTTGTTTGGTTAGTCAGCACGGGTTCCTCAGGTTTTGTTTGGTTAGTTGATTTTTTATAAAATGAGACTAAATAAATATTTGCTAAAGTGTTTGAATAGGTATTTATCATTTTAGGAATAAGTGTTTCAAGGTTGGTTGATCTGGGAACAAACTTTTACACTGCTTCAGGAAGACACAATGCCAAAGGTCTCCAGCAGGGTCCCTTCTTGCCCTCCCAATGGGACAGGGGCTGGATGGAGTTGCGAATGCACAGCCATCCTGGTCAGAGCTCTGCCATTGTGTTTATATCATGCCATCATGTTTAGCTGATGGTATCTTGGATAAATGTGGCTAGCCACAGCTTAGATATTTCCAGTCTAGTCAAATGGAATACCTTTAGTCACTTTTTCTGCTGCCTGTCCTGTGCTTTTGAACTTACTTTTCTCATCAAACTCGAAGTAATAACAGGTGATTTTTAATTTGTTGAAGGACTGCTGTAGTTCAGATGTCCCAGAAGTTAATGGGGATATTGGGCAGGATCACAGAAGGGAAATCTGTCCATCCAGGGCTGATGGCCTCTGATGTCCATACACCTCACTGACTGCTCTAAAAGGTCCTAATGACTGTGGCTACATTTCTGTGTAGGCAGCTGCTCCTGAGCACTGTGGAGGAGGATGGGAGACCTCCAGAATCTGATACGACATTGGAAAATAGGTTAAAACAGTGCTGGAGAGTAGACATGAATAAAAGGGACCTGAAACGAAGCCAATACAGTTGTGTAGCCGATAAGGCATGAAACGCCAGGATGAAATATTTAATTTATAAGGGATTGTTTTTTCTCATGAACAGCCAACTACTTAAGAAAGAACAAGGTCTTGCAGTACTTTCATGGAGCAGGGATTTTCACTGACAAGTTTGGTATGGAAAGTTCCTGCCAGCACTGTTCATGGTCAGATGAATAGCGCTAGGGCCTCTGCTGCATTTTATGAAATAGTCAAAAATGAGATCATCATCTGCATCATTTTATCAAGCCATTCTCTTGAATTTTATCAAAGAACTATCATTGATAAAATTGTTTTGGTGCCTGGTTAGCCCCTGAAAAATCTTCGTGATGATACAAAAGAAGATTAATTTCTAATACTGAGTTTGTAGAGAACAGGATGTACTCACAAAAAATAAATTATCTGAGACAGAGGCTTTGGTTTTAGACTTCATTTAGCAAGAAAAAGAAAACCAAGGATATTTGAGAATTACCATTGGAGAAGGCAAGCAAGCAAAAGCATGTGGGAGGGGCTTGCTTTGAAAATTCTTGTGGGCTGATAACCTGAAAACCAGGTTTCTAAGAAGAGTTCTTATAAATAAGCTTAGTATAGTTTTATTGACTGCTCAGATGGTGTTTGCAAGCTGAAGCTAGTTTCCGTGCTCTTGGGTGTTGTTTCTGTGCCCATATTATTTGTAAATTATTTGTTTTATCTCGCTTTTCATCAAACCCATGAGGCTGGTTGCATTTCTTGCTGTGCTGGTTAAGTTTGGAGTCAACTGAATATTTCTTATTTTTCTTACCTCTAACAATTGAGAAAATTCTTATCAGCCCCAAACATAATGTTCAAAAGGTAAAAATGCACAAAATTATTATTATTCTTGTTGTCTAAATTGGAAATGGAGAATACAGATCAGTTGAGGAACTTAGAAATAGTTAGGAAAAAACCCTTAATATGTAAGGAATGCCAAGTCTTTGGATCTTCAAAGGAAAATGTAGAAAGAAAACTTAGTTTGTGAAATAATGAGTAAGTAATTTTTTGAAAGGACGTCCAAGTAAGTTTTCTAACAAGAAAACCTGCTTTTCCTCACTGTCTCCTCTGTAATCCTTTTTTAATTTCCTGTTCTATCTTACACAGCTTACTTATCGTTGTGGGTAGCAATCCTCAGATCTGCAAAAACAATATTATTAGCATTTCATTTATTATAGATTTCTTTTGGGGCCTACTTTGTTATGGATGTCATTAATTTCCCATAAATGTTAGAGGAATTCTTGCATGTTTAACTATTGGGTGTCATTTGTCAGAACTATTGGCTGTCCTTCTGACGGTTTTGTGGTGATCATGCTGCCTGCTCTGCTGGAGCCAGATGGGCTGTGCAGACTGCTTGGATTCACACCAGTGGCTTTGTTGATGTGGATATTGTTCCTGAGGCCAGCAGATAGGCAAGAACCCTTTGTTGGAGCAGAGAATCAAAGGAGTAATAATTTTTTTCTTGATTCCTTTGATACCCGGATCCGTGTGTCCGCTGGTCCACGAGCAGAACGCCAAAGGAGGAGGTGGAAGACCTTTGTCAGTAGTAAGGTGTGTCTAACATATCTTAAACTTGAAAAATTATATCACATGACTTGTGAATTCTGGCTTCTTATTTGCTTTATATGAGTCAGCCTGCTTAGGTGAGTTACTCAGGCAAAGGAGTAACATCATGGTGGGAAGAGAAGTCCAAGAATATTCAGTGTTTCATCTATAATTCTTATAATCTGTATCAATTCACCTTAGTGGCTTTAAACCCTGTGGAAGCTTCAGATTTTAAGGAATCTGGCTTGCATTGAAACTATCTGCTGTCAGTTTTGAGTTGGGAGAATTTGTCCGAAATCAGCTTCTGAATAAATTTATTTTAATGATTATTTTAACTTGCAGAATTGATCTGTGAAAACACAAAATCAGTCTTCGATGTTCTGTCAGTTCAACCCCCCCTTTCACTCTTCCCTTCTTCATCTTATTAAAATTGAGATTGATTAACTTGTATCATATTTTATTACCTTTTTTCCTAAAATGAAAAGTAGCAATAGGACCCCAAGGACTCAAATACTCAAGGAAAGTACTTTAAAATAGTATCTACTTGAAATAATCTACTTTCAAACAAACTTCAGCCTGAATGAGACATTGCTGAAGTTCCTTCATCTTAAGGGGAATTCATGATTACAGAAGTGAACACTGAAAACTTTTTGCTATTAACTCTTACCTAGGCCTTATATATTCAGTCTCATGCAGGATAATGATAGCAACACTTCCTTATTTGATTGCATTCTGGAAGAAAATTGTTGGCATTAAGTTGTATGAGAGAGAAAAGGGCAGCTTTTTGTTTAACCTAGGCTATTTATACATTCGAAGTTGAAAGCTGAAGTGAAGAATGGATGGGCCAGGCTTCCTGCTATTTCCATTATTACTTCTTTTCCTTCAGTAAGTTCCATACAAATCTAGATTTACAACAAAATATTTGTGCGATATCGACCTTATTTTGGCTTTTAATTTTAAATGGAAACATCAAATTCAAATATATGATAATCCTTTTTGAATGACATCTTGATTGATAAATTTCATCTGACATGAAATTGTGTATTTCAAGTGAATTGAGGCACTGCAGTACTCAGTCAGGGGAGCTGAGCTAATTTAGTATTTCTGAGCCTTTCAGACTCAGCTGGACCTGGGAAACAAACGAAACTGTGGATTTTGCATTCATACTACTAGAAATATTTTCACTGATCTCAATAAAGTCAGGATTTCACTTTGAAGACTGTCGAGATTTCATGTAGCTTTAGCAGATCAAAAGAATTTTGCAGAGGTATATATCTATATCAAAGAGTTTGTTGACTATTTAACAGTTTAAAAACTTCCTTCCTATTTTTTTGACTGAGAACTTGACTCATTGGACCCTTGGAATAGTACAATGTGATTAAGAATTTTATCAGCTCCACGGCTGATTTAGTGACAAAATATCAATTTTACTTAATACCCTGTACTATGTTTCTGTTCCAAGACATTGTTCATGGAAATAGCTTCACCATTTTGTTTCTGTTGTACCATTTAAATTCCTGATTTGATTTTAAAATCAAGCAATGTAATTCTGTTTGACCAATGTAAAACATACAGTTTTGATACAAGCTGGAATTTTGTGCATCATTGTATCTCACTTAAACATAATTGTCAACNTTCTATATACATCATGCAATATGTAGCGATAGAATACTTCGTAAAAGGCTTGTTGCTTTGTAAGCTACCAAATTAAATATCAGCTAGTTTTTAATATTCACGCATTCATTCAACCAGAGCCTATTTATCTGGATTAAAAGTAAATAAAGAAAAATTGTTCTAGATGTTTAAGACAGTAAAGGAAAGTTTCAATGAAGTGTCTTACTTGCTATGAATACTTCAAACTTTGGTAACTTTTAAAAAGGCAGTGGAGATAATACAGCTGTGCATATACCCAATTCTAATTGCTTGAATGTTGTAATTGAAAAAATCTTAATCGTCTCACTTATTTCATGTTAGGCATATAGTCTAACTGCAATAAAGGAGTACAGTTCTTATGTCTTCATTTGGCATCCTCTGAGCTCTCAGTCTTGAGGGTCTTCTTTGTCTCCATTAAAGAATTTCCTTTAGTGGTGGCAGGATCAAATCCACAGTCATTGCCATTACTGAACAGCAAACAGATCACACCTCCTGGAGATGGGTGCTCAGTGCCATGGTTTAGTTGATGATGACATGTTTGGTCACAGGCTGGACAGGATGACCTCAAAGTTCTTTTGCAGCCTAGTTCATTCTGTGATTCTGTGGGATTCTGTAATGCCTGTTAAATACAAGTCATGCATTTTTATACAGCTATTATTAATTATGTCATAAATACACTTCGTTGCTGTTTTTAATGTAGTAGTAGGAAGAATTGCATTGTACTGAAAAGGTATTACACACACAAAAAAATGAAATACTTAATAGATTGATCTATTCCAGCACAATACATTTCTGCATTCGAAAAGTGCTATCCAACAACACATATAAGTTGCTTGTATAATTCTAATGTTAGCACTTCTTTAGCCAGTTTGTACACAAATCATCTGAAGTAAAGCTGGTTTTGGACGTTCACATGAGATCAAAAACTGGTTTTAATGCAGTGCAATGTAATGAAAAACTATGAAACTGTGCTAAAATACCACAGTTATCTTACAGTGGAGGAGAAGTTTTGCTTTTTCCTTATTAAAAGCAGCATTCATCACGATTTGCATTAAATAAATGTGTTTGGTAACATTAAGTGTTGTCACATAAGTGTTGTCATAGATAGGAAAGTTTCTGAAACAGATAATTCTTGGAACAAAAAGGAACGGTCCAAGGATGCATTCAGAAAAGTCCAGAGCTGCACAGTCATCCTACCTAAATGGACAGCTGAAATCAAGGTTGGCTTACTTTTTAAACTTACATTTATTCTAAGATATTTCTTATCTTTAAGGAATATTCTACCAAGGGCTTTAATTCTGATTTTTAAAACTGCAGTGTCCTTAATCCTTGCCTTTAGCTTTAATATTTTTCTGTTTTTAATGTCTTGCCTTATGGAGTGTCCTGTAAATGATTTAGGTCAAATAAATCAAAGTACTGTTGTCAGAGCTTTGTTTTAATACACTCTTCAGCAAGGTGGTAGAATAAAATGCATACATTCCTTTAATCAATGTTTCTATCTCATTGAAGCACATCCATAAATAAGAGAAGATAAATCCTGTATTGTTAATATCCTCTAAACCTCCATAATGTCTGTGTAGTAATTTTTTTATTCAAAGTCTTCAGAACTTAATAGCTTTTTTTTTTTTGTTTTGTTTTGTTTTTTGTTGTTTTTTGTTTGTTTGTTTGGGGTTTTTGTTTTGGTTTGGGTTTTTTTGGTTTTTTTTTTTTTTTTTAGTAGAGAAAGGAATATTTAAGACCGGCAATAGAAAAGTAACTATTAGAAATAGAAAGCTTGTACTCTTAAGTAGAGGAGATTGTTTAGCATGGATCAGATGAGCCTTTACATATGAGGTAAATTTAATCATAGAATCATAGAATCATCATGGAAGGGACCTACAAGGTCATCCAGTCCAAACATCCACCCAGCAACCCCTTAACCACTAAGCCACATCACCCAGCGACAGATCCAGACTTCTCTTGAACTCCTCCAGGGATGTTCCACCACCTCCCTGGACAACCTATTCCAGTTCTTGACTCATAAAGTGAAAAAAACCTCAGAATCTCCCCTGTCTCATCTTAAGGCCATTTCCTCTGGTCCTCTCACTGCTGGCACAGTAGAGGAAACCAGCCCCCACCTCACTGGACCCTCCTTTCAGGGAGTTGAGGAGAGTCATGAGCCTGAGCCTGAGCCTCCTCTTCTCCAGACTAAACAAACCCAGATCCCTCAGCCATTCCTTATAAGACACATTTTCTCGTCCTTTCAGGAGCCTTGTTGCCCTTCTCTGGACATGCTAGAGCATCCCAAAGGCCCTTTTGAAGTGAGAGGCCCAGAAGTGATCAGGATTCAAGGTGTGGCCTCACCA
>VXBC01009301.1:187435-205536 GCA_013399945.1 Ploceus nigricollis
CACAGCAAGTTTAAGGCTAATAAAACCTATCTCATCTTTTGAAGAACATTCAAGAAGCCCAGAGTCAGGGAGTGGGATTGACAAACCTCCACATTAATGCAAGAGAAAGGATGATGCAGAACCTGTAATAAATCTTGGGCATGTGGTTTCAAAAACTCATTATCACTCCAGCAAATGCAACCATAAGCACAATTAACTTTGGTTGCCTTTAACAGGATGCAGATGTCTAGCAGCATGATCTGTCAGTGTGCTTAATTAATTATCCATCCTAAAAATGATGAATCAAGAACTCTTTGATTTTTATCATTTACAGATGATTTAGAAAAATGTTATTACACGCACCACATTTTCTTTCAGAGCATTCTCTTGCCTGTTACTAGTCCTTATAAATTTAAGGAGTTTGTGTGGAAAATTAAAATCTTTCATAATAAAAACCACGAGGGGGAGCTCATGTCACCACGTTGTTTTNGCCTTCCAGGGATGTGGGACATCCACAACTTATTTGGTGAGCAGGAACATGCAGAGAAGCAGAAGAAATCCATTGTCAAGGCATCAGCTACAAAGAAAATATACTGCATTTTCTGTTAATTAAATGTGAGCATAGTGTAAGACTGGGGAGCTTAGATATATAATTCCCACGGAATTGTCTCATAACTGTAAGATGACACAGAGAATTTGATGTTTGAAACATACATTATTAGGAACTGTTACATGCAATTTGAGTTTATTTATTAACAAGATAGCCACATATTTCCAGAGGAGATGTAGCTAGAGCATTTTATCCCTAGTTACAGGAAGTCATTCTACAAAAGTGGCAATAAGAGGAAGACAAAGAAATTGTATTATTTGGACAAGGAAAATGATTGGCTGAAAATGTGGGCAAAATATTTACCTCAAATTTTGCATAAGGTAACTACAGTCATTTGGATAAAATGATTGATAATAGAGATGAATGGATAAGTGCTCAACATTTTGTAGGGGAGATACAGGTTAGGTAACACCTGCATAACTTAGATATTTGCAATTGATTGGGCCTTCTGTGCTTCCTCCTGACCACTGCTCCTAAAGTGCAAGCAGGTAAAACCTCAGCCATAGCTATAAAGTTACAATTGTGAAGAAAGGGGTGCCAGAAGACTAAAAGCCCTTAACCAGTGCTTATTTTTGAAAGGAAGAGAAGCAAGCACTTAAATTCCATTCCTTGACAAATTTTCAGAGAAATAATCAAATTTCACTATTAATAGTGAGGGGGGAAAAAAAAAAGTAAAAAGTAATAGCTACTCTCTTTCAATCAATCTTACCCTGCTCTGCAATATGCTAACAGACCTTGAAGAGAGAGTAAGAGTAGATATCAAATAAGTTTTTGGCAGTGTTCTCTGTGTTGTTCTCGCAAGCAATCAAGGGAAACATGCTACGTGCAAATATTTACAAATAAATGAAAAAATGTTTTGAATCTATTTCAAGAGTAGACAGCAGTGATTTGTTTTAGTATAGAAAGAATGTTTTGAGCTCTTCACAGTCTTGCTCTTGGTCCTCTATAGTTTAGAGTTTTCAGCGGTGGTCCTTATGATGCTTCTGGCTTTGTAGTTGAAACCAAACTGAGGATGCGTGGCAGGGCTTTGCCAGTCAGAATTAGGTAACAAATCTGAATATGTATCAGTAATGTCATATTGCTTCACAAAAGGCAAGAAATGAAGAAATAAGAAAGCTTTTCACATTTCGAATGTTGGTATCTCAGAACTGCTACTGCTTATTGTTGTAGAGGAAAACCTCTCAACAACAGGAGTCAAGTAGTCTTGTTAGAGACTTATACTTCATATGCAAGGGTAAGTGCACAGCTGCAAACACACAGGTATAGACAAACTATTTAACACATTTAATATATATATTATACCCCAGTTTGAGCTGGGTAACAACCAAGTAAGGTGAACAAATCCTTTAGCAGCAAACATGAAGTTACTGGTAAAAGAAATTAACTTGTAAATAGATTGTCAGTTACATACATTTGCTAGGTTTCTTCAAATGTTAACTGTGGCTGCATGCTTCCTAATGAGAGTCTTAGATTACACAGTAAAATTATTTTAAGACATAGACTAATTCTTATACTTATATTTTAAGACTAAGAATAACTCAATTGATTTCTGCAGCAGTTCATTTTTGTGCAATAACTATTTCATTATATATCCTTTTCTGTAAGTTTCAGACAACTGAATTGAAAAAAAACCAAAATCCACTCTGATAAAGGAGTTATGGGATATAGTTTCCAGTATTTAGTAGGCCTTTGTTTGGTAGCAATATTAATTCTTAGCTCTGGTGCTGGGAAATTGATGTTTTATGAAATTTGGACTAAATACTCTCATAGAAATTTGGACTAAATACTACTCATAGCTCATTTAATATAACTACAATTCATAGCCAATACAACTTCCATTACTGGAAATAGAAAGGATCCTAGTGGCTTCTGTGAGAGATAGGTTCTTCCTTTCCTCTTTATTCACAGATTTTGAGGTTCATCTTTTGTTTATATATGGTCTTCTTCCCAGTGTTTTATAGCAAACCTGAAAAAATCTGGCTGGTTGCACAGTTCTGTAGCAACTCAAGAATTCCCATATCCATCTCTTCAGTTCATATTTTTATTTACTGCTAATGGGACTAATCATGACACTTTTATTCCCAGAGGTCACTGGAAAGATGTGTTCTTTACCTGTCAAGTGTGATGATAACACAATCCTAGAAAATACAAAATTATCTTCGCAGATGAGTAGGGGAAGAATATTGGATTAAAATTATAAATAATTTTCAATCTTGTTAATATATCTATCACGTCAAATATGAAAGCAAGAGAAGGAAAGAAACAACAATATTTTACTGGAGTCCCATGACCCAGTTCAATAGAAATATTTTATTTGTAGTACCTAGTGATTTGAAGATTGCATAGATGAACCATTAATTGGCAATTGATTTAAAAATTATTAAAAATGCAATAGAAACCTGTTTCAGTGCTTTATTCCATAAGAGAATAATAATGAGTCTTCCATTGATTAACACAAGTTTTCTTGTTTTCCTTGGAAATTCGTATTTGTATCCTGTCTTACAGAGAAATAATTTGTGGTACCACAGTAAAGTTTCTGGAATTTACAATTGGTTTCATTCTCCTGGAGTGAGTAGGTTTCAGAGCAGGGGTAGACGGAATTCAGTTGTCAAGGGGACAGAATACCAACCAGAGGAAAACCACAGGGGGTATCTGAGTGGGGCAGCCCATAATACCTGGCTTCAGTTCACAGATACTGGCATTCTGTGGACTGTAACCAAGAGGAAAAAAAAAAACTTAGAAAGGACTTTAGATTGCTTTGTGAGGAGTGATTAAGGGCAGCCTTTTAATATGATTATCAGCTGTGAACTTGCCTTCTGTTCGGAGGACAGAGTGGGGCGCAGGTCCCAAAGGCTTCACTGCACCACTGGAGTTGGGGTAGGGGATTTAACTGCCTGAAGAGGAGGCAAGGGAGGACACAAACCCAGGCACTGCCTGTCTTCACACACACTATAAACACACACTGGTTGTCCATAAGAGTGAGTGTGGTGAATGCTGTCACACTGAGAACTAACTAAAGATGAACTGCCTGTGGGCTGGGAGAGCAATTGCTTGCTGTTGCTGCCCACAGCTTATGCTTCATAACTTCTGAGGCTGAGCAGAGAGCAGCCTGGGAGCTACATGCTTCAATTTACACTCTAAACTGGTGTATGTGGCTACCTACCAGTCACCCCTGAGTAGAGCATTTCTCCAATTAATTTGTTTTAAGTTGAATTAAAACAGCTTGAAACTTATAGCTGGGGTTTTTGACTAATAAAATGGATAGAACAAAATATGAATGCCCCAGCTTCTTCCAGTTTATCATTTTATTTCTAACAATAGACCAGTGAAACAAAAAATTACCTTTCCTGTCCATTATCTTCTAGTCAACATCTGTGACTTTAACTAATGAACAAGTTACATTGGAATAGGATATAGAGAACAAGGGCATTGCTATAATATTGCACTGAGGTATAACAACTTCAACTCAAACTGTTGAAATTTCACTGAAGTGAAATTCAGCAGCATGCAGCCACATCAATAAACAGCTAGAGTTTTGCAAAGGTGTACCCTATTCATGCCTACAGAATAATTTATTTAGTTTTGCAACATATAAAATATGTAACTAAACACACATAAGTTAGTGTAAACACAGCTAATTTTTCACATCTAATTCTACACTTTGTATATGAAAATTATGTAGTACACGAAGCATGTAGTTTTATATATATATATACATACCTATGTATTTTTAAATGTGCTGGTAGAATTCTATAAAAAAAGAAAAATCTGAAGCCATTGACATTGTTGGCTTTGGGTTGTTTTGTTATTGTTGTTTCTTTTGTTGTTTTCTTGTTTTTGCTTTTCTGTTCCCTTTTCCATTCTTCTTTTTTTTTTTTTTCTTTTTTTCCTTCCAAGAGTGGAGAAATAGACATCAATTTTTGCATTTCAGTGTTCAAGGTACTTCTTACCTTGGATGCCATATTACTGATGATACTTCAAATATCCTGGTTGAAAAACAGTTAAAGATAAGTGCCTTTCAAATGACCATGTGTAGTACAATTATCAGTTTACTGTGACAATGCAGATTTTTTGGCTTAAAAATTTCATCTCAAAAGCTTAAAAGTTTTTTGGCTTTGAAGTTCATCATCTGTTTTGACCTGTCTCAGTAAAGGTGTGCACAACTGTGTTTACATCAGAAGGTGGATAGGAATATAATGTCCAAGGAAAAGTTTCCTTAACTTTCCCTGAAATTGGGTTGTAGCTGCTGCAAAACAGTGCTTGTTTTGCAGAACTCTAAATCTTTATTCTATGCAGATGAATAACACCTGGTGATAACCTAGTGGTTTTAACAGCTGGGCTGTGATTACCTGAGGGCATTAATCATTACAGCTGGTTGGAGATGTGTTTTTCACACTCCAGAAACACAGACCTATGTCAGAGCATTTACTGTAGATTGAGCTCTGAGGAGTGACCTGACATAGCTTTGAGACAAGTCAAGGCAAAACCTCATCAATTTCCCTACTCTCTGGTAGGGAACAACTCCTTAATATCCCTTGCTCTTACATGTATTTACATTAACCTGTGAGAGATCAGGTTTCATTCCAGATGTGTTTATGAGTTATACATTGAAACCAAACAAGAAGAGTCATAATATGAATTAGTACTGCTTGAGTATGTCACCATCTGACTGTTCAGATTTACGACTCTGTGCATTCTTCTCTAAAAGGATTCTGTGCTGTAACAGAGCTAATCAAACATGAAAGAGAAGAACTGAATGTATGATTGGCTTGTTTCCTGACTTTATACAATTTCAATTGGTTGATATGCTGTGCAAGAACCTGAATATCAACCTACATGAATTTTATGTTTCGGAATATATAACAGGCAAATTATTTGCTAGGAAAAACAATCAAACTGTGAAACATAGAGGGTTTGTTAACAGTGAAAGCTATGTTAATATGATAGTTGGAGAAATAAAGCAACAAGATGCATGAGCAGGAGAGAAAACTAGCTGATTTTTGCAATAAGTCAGTGGTTTTATATTTTTCATAACACACAAATCTAATAATTAGAAGGAGTACACTGTGCATATGTGTTTTACACATATATTCCTGGTTAAAAAACAAAATAATTTTTTTACATAAAAATATTTTGACAGTAAGGTACAAGAATGCATGCGTCACCCTGTGATAAAAGGAATCTTGGCTGTGTGGCATCTAAAGAGTAAACAGAAAAATTAAGGGTGTGAATTGTGACATTTTTTCAACTATCCAGATAAAGCAGTAATCTGGAGCAGCCTTGCTGGCTTGTCATTGAATTTCCTTCTAATACATGGAATCAGAAAACATTTATATCTGTGGTTTCTATGTGTGTGTGTTTCTGACATTCCATTCATTATTGCAAATAAGTGTGACGCAGAGGACAGAGAAGCTCAGCCAGATGAGACCTATTTGTCTTTTGTTTACAGCCAGTGGCCAGTCCTTTCCCTCAGATGTTTGCTGAGGGTGGAGAGCAGCAAATAAAAAATCATGTGAATGAAGTTAAGGGTTATGTAGACGTTAATATAGGTTTCTTCTGAAATGTAATGGAGCTGAGTTTTAGGTTAAAGCCTTGTTTGGCGTGAGACGAGGTAGATGATTTAATAGCTCAGACAGTCAATATATTTTATTCAGTAGCAAATTTCTTACTGTGATTTGTTGGAAGGAAATGCTGGTCTCTGACTTTATTCTAACAAGGATTTCATCCGACTGGTTCAGAACATCTTCAGTGTGCAACAAGTATAAATGAATTGAAATTCAGTCATGAAATCCATCTTCAGCACCTGACTTCAGGGGACAGAAAACTTCTCTGATGGTGTTTGGGCAACAGATGAAAATACTAGTGAATGTCAGTCTTGTGAGTCGCCTGATGCGGTGGCTGAACTCAGTGCAGGCTAAACTGATGATTTCTGCTTGTTTTGCACACTTCAGATCTGTACAGGAGTATGGAGCATATCAGTCCTCCTTGCCTGGACTAACTCCTCCAGCTGAAGAGGCATGCCAGTCTATTTCTGTCCAAACTGATGACAGCTACCCATTTCTAACCTCATACATTAGCCAACCAGCTGCTGTATATTAGAGAATCACAGAACCAGTTAGGTCAGAAAAGACCTCTGAGATCATTGTGTTCAACCTTTGACCAGATACCACCTTGTCACCTAGACCATGGCACTGAGTGCCACATCCAGTCTTTCCTTAAACAGCTCCAGGGATGGTGACTCCACTTCCTCCCTGGGCATACTGCCCCATATGACTTAGTTGTGTAAGTCTTTTCTGTTCATATCTTCTTGGCAGGATTTTTAAAAAATCCCTTTTGCTTTCCAGGATTGTGGGAACTGCTTTTTTTTGGTGAGTTTTTGTGGATACAGTAAATACAGAGTGGTTCCGTTCTTATTAACTACTTAAAAGATGAGCAGTACTCAAATGATCCTCTTACTATACATGTTTCTAACCAATGTTCTGTAAGGAAATTTCTTTCTTATTCTCATAAGCATGTGAATGGTTCCACTTTTGTTAATCTTGTCTAAAATTACAGTCTTTTACATCAATATATACAAATATATATACATACATGTGGCATGTACATCTTCTCTCTCTCAGGAATTTTTCATAGAGGAGCACAAAGAGAAGAAAGAGAAAACAATTTCTATTTCTGTTTCGTGTTTTCTCCCATGTGGAATGTGTTTGGAGAATTGTTTACCTGGGGTGATTGATTGATTGGATTCCGGTGAAGATTGTTTGGGACTGATGGCCAATGAGAGCCAGGTGTGTCTGGACTCTCAGAGAGAGGGTCACAAGCTTGTTAGAGTTAGAGTTAGATATGGTAGTTAGAAAAGTAGGTATGTAGTTTTAGTATCTCCTTTAAAATAGTGTATTAATGTATTATAGTATAGTTATAATAAAGAAATCATTCAGTCTTCCGAATTGGAGTCATACATCATCATTTCTTCCCATCCTGGGTTCATCTGCATTTTTACAATACATACATATCAATGAATACACATTAAAAACTGCATTAACTTAAGACCAAAATGTAGCACATCATAAAATTATTATTTTTAACTAATGCTAATAACTAGTACATTTTACTCACCCAAGTAAGTTAATTAATAGTGTGAGGCTGTGAGCTACCTGAATTTCACTTGTGAAACACTGACACGTGAGCACAGACACTGTAGTGGTCAGCACATAGGTAGCAAGTGGAACAAGATTTGAACCTACTGTGTTAGCTGTACTGATTGAGTACACAGGGGCCCAGTGCATGGAAGAGGTGTGGGCTCACTGCACGTGCTGCCTCTGTACTTGCAGGAGCCTGGGATGCCCTAATGTCTGGTAGTCATGGAAAGCAGTTGCTTTGATCAGGCTGCCAGGCATGTGTAAAATCCTGTTCATATGGACAAATTGTACTTTCAATTTGTACAAAGTTTCTGGGAAAAAAGGATCTCTTGGGGGAAGGTGGTGCATATAGATTGCACGTGGTAGTCCCCTACTAAGCATCATCTCCTTCTTTTTAGGACTTGATGCTTTGAAACACATAGGGGGGCGGTATCTTGTAGGCCTGACGAATTTGAAAAGCAGTTTTCTGTGTAAAAAGGGGGAAATATCTGATCTCTTTTAGGGGTAGGTAATTCATGGTTCCTAAAGGCTGCATTTTGTAAAAGTTTTTGGAAATTTCATGACAGTATCAGTTGTTTTCAGTTAAACTAATTGTGACAAATTGAGCAATAAGAACCAATTTTTATCTGTTTGAAGCAGTTCATACCTGAGAAATCAGTTTATGCATTATTTGTTGGTAAGATATTGTATTGTTGTTCAGATATTTTAGTAATATCATCCAGTGAAAACTATTACCACTTGGGCAGCATATTCCAGGGAATGATTTTTTTTTCATAATTTGACAGGTTTTTTCCTACAGCACATTCCTTAAAAAAAATTACACTAATAAGAAGAGAGGAGAATACTAGTAATCAGCTGCACTGTCCTCAGAGCAGTTCTTCAGCATTCTGTGCAAAGAATGTGTGTTATAAATTAGGCTGATGGAAACAAATCCTTGCCCATATATCTGATCTTCTTCAACAAAGAAATCATGCATGTTTTAAAAGCTCTGAGGTTGCTTAAATGTTTTCTGTTGAGGTTGCATCTGACTGATTTATTTATTTAGACTGATATGATTCCTTGATTCTATGACATAAAATTGTTTTTATAGGATGAACTGCTGATCCTTCATCTGATCTTCCTATTTCATATCACACAGTATCGGGTATTATCATAAATTAACGTATACCAAAGCTTAAGACAGGACTCTTCTCCTTACAGTCAGCTGGAATTGTTTGTGATGAACTAGAGCCCTGACCAGTCTAAAGGAAACCCAGTAGGGTACAAGTCCTTGCCACAGGAGCATCTAACTCTCCAGACTGCCTCTCAGGAGTCTGATTTTTTTGTGTGTGTGGTTTTACATTTCTTCATGGCTGGTTTCAGTTAGTTTTAACAGTAGGAAACACAACATAATGAAAACATTATCTTCCTTTGTAATTATGACACAGTCTTTAGTCTGAGTTTCCTCTTCCAAGGTTAGGCATCTAAAATAAGTTACTTACATGACAACTTTAAGATTGGCCTGATTTTCACAGCTGGCAAACACAATCTGTGTAGCCACTGTATGTTTCACAGGGCTAACTGAATTTCACAGTTTAAGAAAACAGAAGTACTGAGTTGATTTTGGACTGGCCCGCAGTGATGTTGGCAGGTGCCTGTGGCAGTCTGATGGCTGGATTGAAAGGGGAGCACAGGGGCCCCGCAGGCAGCCCTGCAGGGCTGTGCTCCAGCTGCATCTAGGCAGGCCAGCACAGGGGAAGCCTCTGCTTTCGGGGGCTGGATAACTCAGTCACAGTTATCCCAGGTAACTCTTCACCATGACTGGCAACACGTCCTTTAGGGATATCTGGCTTTAAACTAGCTTGGTTAAGCACTGGGCTCATATGCCAAGTTGGCTATTGAATCCTTCAATTTCCTATATGTCTACATATGGCTGCATGACAGGTGGTTGCCAAGCGCAACCAAATATAAACAAACCTGACAGGATCCATATCCTGTAATTAAAGCTTCAGTGGCACTCCTGACAGTTCTCCAACTTCTCTTTCAGCACTTTCAAATACCTGCTCCTCTGCTTCCATGCAGGTCTTGTATTAAATATGAATCCCCTCTTACTTCGGTCCCTTGAATTTTGTAAGACAGAATTGACTCTGATCTTGCAAAATATGAAGACAGATGGAAGTAGTTATGCAATGCATGGAGAGGGGAGCTCCTCTTGTTCTTAAAATAGTAGAAATGGCATAGTAGAAATGGCATTAGAGGCAGAGAATATGAAATAACAGATTTTGTCTCTTCTCTTCTTCAGATGGAATGAAAACATTTGGAAGAGGCAAAAAAGAATAATCGTGATAATTTCAAAAAAGTTTTTTTTTTATCAGAGAGAAGGAGATATATTAATGGAAACTGGTAATAAGAACAAAGAATAAAGTTTGAAGTAATATAAGATGTATAAGTAACATATAATTCTTTTCAGGAGAAAAGCTCTTCTCTTTTATGTGCTCCTAGTTTCAGGAAATAATCGTACCAAGTTGCCAGCACACTGCATGTTCAAGCTTATGACGAGAAATTTAAACAGGGACTTTCTTATCTGGGTGTATATTTGCCATGTGAAAGCAGCTATAAAACCTATGACCTTGTCCTGTGTGACTCCTTTGGGATAAATGGACAGTTTAAGCTGCAGTCTGGTTTGCTGCAGAATACAGAAGGTGTTCAGTGAAGGAGGTTGATCCCTATGATCCCTTGAGTTTCAAGTGAGATCTCTGGTGGCTCCTGTTGCACAGCAGTAGCTTTAATGGTAAACCACTAGAGAAACAAGTGAAGAGTTGAAACTAAAACAATGTCTTTTGCCTTCTCTTTTATGTCACCCTTCCTTAAGGAAAAGTTGCCCACTGGTTCATCCTTAGCTTTAGTTTGAAAGTTATCAGTTCACAATGACTTTTTGAAAGTCATAAGGACTGGTTGTCCTTACTTCTACTGAAGACAGTCACATGAGATGTTTCTCCTCCCATATCAGGTGGGAGAACACGATGGCCTCTTTGTTCTGAGAAAAACCCCAGGAGTCAGCAGAGCGCATTCAACTGTCATACAGCTATAAAGTAGCATGAAATATAATATCCCACAGCTTTTAGTCCTGTAGTAAGTCAGCTAAAGCACTTAGACATCACCATGGCTAAAGCCTAGTACAGTGCAGCTGAGCGTGCATTAGCTGTTATTTTTGGGTTTCAGAAATCAGGCGCTTTAGGAGGAGGGTCACCCTGTCAGCAAAAGCATTTATGTTACAAACACAGAATTAACTTCTCATAGGAGTTCTTCAGTATTTACTAAGAGGCAATTTCACCAGTAGGAAAAAAAAATTCACTGGAATATTTATTTTTGTAGTCTTCTCCAGTTGCGTAAGTATTGAGGAAAGTGTACATAACGTCTGTTAAAGGATTTAGGCTCATAAGAACATAATATTTTTCTTTATGCTTTGGGGGAAGGTGAAAGGCAACCCTCTTTTAATAATCATTTATTGGAATAAATGTTCAATAGAATTAATTCTCTTTTTTCCTGTTTGATTTTATACTGTGTTGCTGAGATGAATTGTCTTTTCTGCAATTTCCATGCTGAGAAAAGAAGATTCCTTAAATTGGTAGAAATGAAAATTAAGTGTAGCTTTATAACTTTGTGATTATTTTCTGGTTTGCTTTACTTTTCTGCTCTGAGTCATGTAATCTTTAATCTCTTTTGGTTTAAATCCCCCATTAATTTTGTTTGATGTTTCCTGTTTAGAAGATCCTTTAGGAATGCTTTACTACATCTCCATTTTTGTCCACCTCTCCAATATTTTATGGCAATATTTTTTGGTCATACATTCTAGTAAGTAATAACTTAAGGTTTTTAAATACACTTATTTTAATTCTCTCATGATACAAAAAAGAAAGGTCAAATGGGCCATGTTCACAACTATTCAGCATTTAGATTTGAACTACTGTCAAAGTGCAATATATTCAGGAAGTAAATTCTAATAGGATTATAATCTCAAATGTTATTCTGACCTTTTATAAATAAAAAGGCCTACACAGGTAATTTTCCTACCCTTGTAAATGAAAAAAAAAAAGGACTGCTCTCTGGCACTGAGGTCAGTGGACATGGCAGTGTCTACTTTATTATTGAACTGGACATGCCTTCCAAAACAGGGTGGCCACATTAAAACTGGATTATCCCATCTCCCAAACAGTGTTCATTAAGACAGGATCAGGGGAGATGCTAGCTGTGCTGCGACCGATGTCAGGGATTGTTCTAAACAATTAAATAGCATAGGTAGTTGGGTTTCAGTGTCTTTGTCTGGGAACAGGCAGAATTACAGAATCATTAGCTGCAGTCAGGGGGACTGACAGAAACCATCTGGTTTTGGCTGGGGTAGTGTTAATTTTCTTCACGTGGCTAGCACAGAGGTGTGTTTTCCATTTGTGCTGAAAACAGGGTCAATAACATAAAAATTGTTAATGCTGAGCAGGGCTTACACAGAGCCAAGACCTTCTCTGCTTTTTCGTACAGCTGCACTGG
Organism: Ploceus nigricollis; assembly: GCA_013399945.1. NCBI lineage: Eukaryota > Metazoa > Chordata > Aves > Passeriformes > Ploceidae > Ploceus > Ploceus nigricollis. The sequence goes on from VXBC01009301.1 coordinate 199,685, forward strand.
TGAGGTCTTCGGGGGTCTCTGGGAGCTTGTGACGGCAAACAGCCAGAACAGGTAACCCCAACTGACCAAAGGGATATTCCAGACCATATGACATCATATTCAGTATATAAAGTGTGAGGAAGAAGAAGGGGTGTTTGGAGTGATGGCATTTATATTCCCAGGTCACTTTATGTGTAATGGGGCTCTGGACTCCTGGAGATGGCTGAACACCTGCCTGCCCATGGGAAGCAGTGAATTAATGCCTTGTTTTGCTTTGCTTGTGTGGATGGCTTTTGCTTTTCCTATTAAACTGTCTTTATCTCAGCCCCTGAGTTTTCTCACTTTTACGCTTCTAATTCTGTCCCTGATCCTGCCTGGTGGAAGAGTGAGTGAGTGGCTGCATGGAGATTGGCTGCTGGCTGGGGTTAAACCTTGTCCCCATCCAAAACTGCTGCCAATGGGGCATTGACCAGTGATGTTTTCCCCAGCAATATGGCCCAGAAGCCTCAAATTGTAGGAATGTCCAATGGCCCTGTGGGCACTGAGCAGCTGAACAGAAAACATCCCTCTTGGGATCCACAAGTAAAACATTCTTCCCTCATTCTTTTAATGCCTGCCCTGTTGACAGTACACAGAGTTTGCCTAACATGAATAGCAGACGGTTTCACAACATGAACAGTGGCAGCCACTTTTGCCTAGAATAAGGTGGGAAGAAGTACTGAATATGTGCGTCTTCTTTAAGGAGGAACCTGAAGGTAAGAGCATTATACACAAGATTGGAGATTATTCAGCCTTCCTCTCTGTCTGAACAGATTTAAGTATTTCTTGCTCTAGGTAAGCAAACATCTTTCAGACTGTCTTACAGCTGCTCAAGTGATTGAATAGATACCATCTAGTCAGAATCTGTGAAAATAATGTAAGATTTTTTTGACCAGACAGAGAGAAATAAAAAATGGATTAGTGATCAACTGGCATATGGAAAATTGTCATCTAGCACTTTCACCAAAGTCTATTTTTGTCTAGTTATAATGTACTGTAAAACACAGACGCTTGGCACAGTGGCTTTGAGCAGCTGTGTGCTTCTCAATTCCATCACTGTCTCCAGTATCTCTGTGGTTAGGACACTTGCATGAGGAAAAAGAAAGGTAACCTTAATTTCCTTCTGGCAAGGCAGTGATTTAAACTTGAATCTTCTGCTTCTGGGGAAATGTTCCAACACATTGAGCAAGAAAGGGAGCTAGGTAGAGGGTGAAACAGTGATCATTGTGTTTACAAGGGAAACCTGGACCTTGCTGTGTTTTTGAAGGAGCTTTGGCATCATTTTGCAGAAAAAGGTCAAAGCTAATCCTAACTGGAAGGAGGCATGTCTGTTTGACCTAACACTGTTTATCTCTGTCCCGAAAAGGGCACTTCTATCCTCTGTCTTCAGCAGTGCTCATTGTTAACAGGGTTTACACATAGGGAATTGCATTTTGAGATGTCCATTTCTTTAAGAACAAAGGAGTTTCATCAGTAGATGTGATTCGGTTTTGACTTTTAGAATTGAAAAAACTATGTAGACTACCCAAATCAAGGAAGGCTTCCCACAAAAGATGAAATTCATAAGTATTTATTGCTAGCTGGTTATGTCATTCAAAAACATTACAGATTTTGAGAATTGGCCATGTAATAACATATCTTTAGAACAGTCTTTTAATGTTATTTTTTGGGGGCTGGAGAACTTATTAGAGCAGCATGAGGGTGACAGCTAACATGTCCAAACTAGGCCCAGCAGTCATTATCAGTCATTTCAGCATCTCTCTGGCTAATCAGTTGATTATACAGACAAGCTTTTAAAAAGACTGCCAATAATTAATAATTTCTGTGAAAGCACCTTGGGTACTTTAATATTTAAATATCAAGGGTCTCGTTTGTCTTTTTCAGGCTGAAGATCCTTCACCTGAAAGGTTTATTTATACTTCATGATCTGGAGTCATGATCTGGAGTTTGTTAAAGTGTTATAATACCATAAGGGTCTTTTACAACTTCATTGTCTGAACTGCTAAATGTTTAGGAGAATAAAAAAAAAATCTGTATATCCTGAGAAACATTTTTGGCTTTTAAATGTACCTCTTAGACAAAGAAATTTTATTGTCACTTTTTGTGTCATTTTTTACAAAGTCAAAGCATAAAATTGTGTTCTCTCAAAATATTATTTTTTAATTTCCTGGACTAACTTTTTAAAGACATAGATTATGCCTTTTTGAGGGTGAATCATATTCAGTAGTACTAAAAATTATGCAGCAGGGAACGAGAGCATGCAGAAATATTCTGTGATCTGTCCAGACTTGGCATTTAATATGTGCACCTATCCTATGTGTGTCACACAAAGTGCATGCCAGGATAGAACCAGGTAAACAGTTAGTTTAATGCCATCAAAGCACTGTTTAATTTATCAAAGCAAAGAAAATGCCACCTAAGTCATAAAGAGTGCAAAGGAAGACACTGTAAGAGAATAGCAGAAAATGGAAACCAGTAGGAAGAACCACTACCACAGCCCATCTCCTGGAGGACTCCCAGACTCTGCTCTGCACATCATCACCCTCCTCCCCCGTTGTCCTTCATGTGCCTGTGCACACTGTGCTTCCCTTCCCGATGAAGAGGTCCTGGCCAAGTAGGCACAAAAGGTACAGATGGAGTGCCACACTGGGATTGTGATGCTTTGAGATGTATAGTGACTTGAAGAGGTGGTAAAGTTTGTGTTGGGGGGAAAGAAATTGGAGTAGGTTTATATAATTACTTTTCAGGGTGTTGTGGTTAATATGATACTTGTGTGTGATATGAACTGTTTTCAATATCACTGGTTGATTCTATTTTATTTATGCTCTCTTGATGTCATGTACTTTCCAAGCAGATTGCACAGTTTATGCTAAATTGCTTAAATTGTCCTAACGTAAACCAGAAAAAGGTGAATAAGAGAGTAATTGCAACCACAGAAGGATACATTTTCTTTCTCAGCCAACCCTAATGCTTGGAAATTTAGTTAAAGTATGCTGAAACTATCCAAAAGACATATTCTGTCCTCAGCGGAAGATCAGAATAGTACGGATGACATTGTAGATAATGCCCAAGTCCACAAACAAAAATGATAAAAAGTAAATCAGTGAATAATTGTTCCAATTTATGTCCTCTTTCCTAACTTTTAAATGCTTGATGTTCCAAGTTAAAAATGTTCCTTTAATATGTATGTAAGATTCCTAAGATAACATATTGAGAGTGATGGGAAGAGGGCTGCTATTTCAGGCATTGAATCTGCTTGGAGCAGAGCACCCCAGCTTTTTTGGGCTTCTGCATAGCTCTGCATAGTTACCTTCAGAGACCACAAGCATTCAAATAGCATTCCAAGGTTCCATAGTTTATCCCAGTGGTCAGCTCAGCTCCTCCACTCTTTTGCTTCCTGGGACAATAGGTCTTGATGTCATGTGTTGCCATGCCTTTCCTTTCTGGCTTACCTGTCTCTTCCAATCTGTAACATTTAACCTTTGTCTCTATAACAGTGTCAAAATCCACCTTTTTCCACTCAGTACAATAGTACACTTTAGTAGCGATACAGTGAATCCTTTCTTGTTCATCTGTTGCCTTAGGTCTCTCTAAAGTTCCTGAGAATGGTTTAATTTTCTCTTCTGCCTCTTCAGCCAAATAGATGCTTGGGCTAGCTTGTGAGTTTCACGGCACAGTGAAGCAAAACAGATGATAGACTGAAAATTTAATGCATGGTATATCTGTATTTTCAGTATCTTATGCATGAATTTAAAACTTCTCTTATGAATTTAAGACTACTATGTCTTGTATTTGCATATTTATTTAATTTAGAGCTGGATTTGAAGAGCAGGTCATTCTAAGAACAGGGACATGATTTCAGAAGAATGCACTGTTTTGCCATTGCCTACTGGTAATCCTGGTCTTACCACTCATTCTTTGGTGTTAACAAATGAACCATGTATTATCTTTGTGCAGTTGTGTCAGAACTATTCAACTAAACCACGGCCTGCCAAGCAAGCATGGGCTGTGTAGTATCGTGAACCATTGCAAGCATGATCTGTTTTGCAGAATATACCTATGCCATGGCAGTGCTAAATGATAGACTGTGCTTCATGCCAGCGCCTGAGATTTGTGTGACAAAACTTCTCTAACATAAAATATAAAATTTAAAAAACCCAACAGGGACTTACATGTCCAGAGTCTATGCCCTTTGCGTAGCAGCCCAAGGTAGTGACTATCACTAAAGATACACACAAGAGTATGTAAAAGAGTGGGTAGGATAGCTGACCAATGNAAAAGCAAATAAGTTGAGCACATTGATTTGAGCGGGAACTCCCTGTCTGGCTAGTCAGACACACTCAGACCTGGATGAGGCTGTTCCAGTTCACCTCATGACCTTGTCCACTCTGAAAGCCAAATGTCCCAGCTCCTATAAACAGAGCTGGATTGTATATGCAAGAGAAGTTTCTCTTTTTTGATGGCTGAACAACCCTTCATCAACCCCTTAAGGGCTCCATGACACACTTGAGTTATAAAAATTTGATGGATAAATAAAAGACCATAGAACAGGAAGAATACTTTTGTTAAATTAATTCTGTTTTACTAAAACACTAAGAAACTGATGATGAGCCACTATTATTAGTAGTTTTGCAATTGTGTGGTGGAAATGTAATAAAAAATGTGTAAAATCGTAAATTTAAGTCTTTCTGCTATCTCATACTTCTAAACTAAAACTTGTATTTCAAATTGCTTAACAGCTATATTTCTTTAAAGTGTGGGGAACATTTTACAAAACTCTTTATTGTCTTGAGAAAGACTATTGGCTGTCTGCCTAATCCTGATGGGTTAATAATCAAAAGCTGTAAAAAATAAGGTAAAATGTAAAAATGCACTTTGAGGGCATTTCACATCTTAGGCAAAGGAGTACTTTATAGTTCCCATTTACAGTATGTGCTTTATTCTGAGGAGAGGTAATATGGACTATTTGTGCTTTGCTAGATCACATAATTAGGCTATGTTTTGGTCAATGAAGAAATACTGTTTTGACCATTAGATTTGTAGCCTATTTATCACAACTGTGGTATAACACAATTTACATTTGCAGGTAGACATAAACAAGAATAAGTGTAGGGAAATAAATAATAATTTTAAAATATCCCTTAGATTCAAATGGAATCTGAGTCTTGAGTCTGACTTGAACAAGGAAGAGATCTTGACTTCTGTCTTGAAGACTTCTTTCTTCTTCTTGCCTTGTCTGTCAAGTAAGACACTAGTTCTTCACAAAGCACTGAAAAGCTGTCTCCTCTGGTTTATTATTTTAATGCATCTTTTGCATTTTCTCTTTAAGATGGTATTTCTTAAATACATTTCTAAATCACCGGTGGTGAAACATCTGTGAGCACAGACCCATAAAGTATAACTCCAAGACTATTCGTGCCAGCTAGAATTTATCTGTTCAAACTTTGTGTCATCATGTGGCTTCTGGGTCTTCCATGAACGTGAAGAGAGAGTATTTTTATTATGTTGGAAAACGGAAGTTAGGTTTAACACCTTATGGTGACCGCATAGTGTCAGAACTCATATTTGAGTGCTGCAGGGGGGTGAGACATAATTTTTACCCTACGCTGTTGGGTAACCCTGTAGTTACCTATGCCTGGTAACTACAACAACAGGGCCGGAGGGGAACTCCGTGCCCCCACATTCGGCGGGGCAGCGGGGCCGCTGCCGGCTCGGGACCGCCCTGCTGTCCCGGGGGTGCCGGCCGCCCGGCCCGGGATCTGCCCCGGGAAGGAGCCGCCACCTGCGTTCCGCCTCCCGGCCGTGCCCGGCCCCGCGGGGCGCCGGGGCGGAGC
>VXBC01009301.1:220944-244872 GCA_013399945.1 Ploceus nigricollis
GCCAGTGATTTTTGAAATAATGCTGTCAGCTAGTACATTTGGAAAAACTCTTTAAGTTTTAAAAACTTTAGTAAATGTAAAACCTTTTAAAGATTATTTATTGTGCTTTTCATAAGTTTTTTTTTTTAATCAGAACAATCAAATACATTAATTGTGCATTTTTTTAATACTTCAAGCTGGAGGAGCAATCCAAGTATGTCAATCACAGGGAAGATGTAGTTGAACTGAAAAAAAGAATACATGATATGTTGCTGGTAAGAGAATATTATTATTATTATTAACATATTAATTTATCCTCAGTTTTAGTGTCTGCAATACAGATTGTTATACTTGTGGGGATTTGGGTTTTGATTTTTGTTGGTTTCTTTTTTTTTTNCGAGTATGCAGATCAGTCTTTGAACACTGAGAGGTAAGTTACTTCTACGTGATAATATTTTCACAAGGGAAAAAACAAAATCTATTTTCTGATGTAATTACTATGTATGCAGTTGGCAACTGTTGTTTTCTAAATTTGCCTTAAAGGGTAGGGACATGTTTGATACCATGTCATCAATGCTGTTCACTTTTCTTGTTAGGTTTCTGAAAGAGCAAGTTCTGGCTGCGATGCAAACTCTCACAATCTTGCAACAATATCCATTGATTTAAGTGGGACTTTATTAGGAATAACAGTACAGCATCTGGCATTTTTTTTCTTCATGGCTTGCACTCACATGAGGATCTGTATGAATATTAGGGAGAATAGTTTAGGAAGCCTTTCATGTCTGTCTTAACCATTTGTTTTTCTAAAGTGAATGAATGCTACTCTAGTTACTCTTTTAAAGGAGCATAAAAGGCAATTTCATTCTATGGTTATCGTCAGATAATGCAAATTATATTTCAAGGGAAAAGGAGGCAGTCCCTATGGTTATTTTGTACAACTTTTATTTTTCATTGACATTCTTTGTTGAGTTATAATGGCAGAGATTAATGAAGTCACTTCATGTGAAACTGCTCTCAGCATATTTCAGAATAAATGTAAACTCTGCCAAAGGCAATATGGCGAAAATGTAAGAATATCCTGTTAAGTATAAGTTCATTTAAGTTTGGTGCTTGGTTTTGGTTTTTTTTGCCCAGGGATCTAGAAATTATCCGAGAGTATACTGAAGACAGAGATAACCTGGAAAGACAAATTGAAATACTTCAGTAAGTTTTTAGAAATTCAGTTTTTAATTTTCAAACTTTGTCCCACCATATTTGGGATAAGTGCTTTTGTATGCAAAAGGTTGCGTGGAAATTTGGGAAAAAGTTCCAATGGAAAATACTGAAATGGCCTAAATTATCATAAAAGATGTTGTTCTCAACTGTCATAAATGTTACTGTCGTATTAACTCCACTGACCCAATAACACTTCTGTTGATTTCTTTCCATTTCTTTTCTTAGCCCCACTAACTTTCATTTCTTTCTAATAAGCTGAATGCAATTTGAGTCTATCCATGCTATCATAAAAATTATTGCCTGGCTCCTTTTTCTATTGGCTTTGCTTCTCCAGTAACTCCCTGTCTTCTTGTCTGGAAAGTACTGAGAGTGTGCAGTATTATACAGTAGGTGCACAAGAAGGGTCACAATGAATAGATTTTTTTATATCTTTATTTAATATCCTTATCTTAAACGTATTCTTTATTTCAAGCACATTAATTTTATTTGTCTTCAGAATCACCTCAGCAATATTTAAAGAGTAGTCATTTTGTACAGAAATGGCTGGACTGGTTGTTTTATTGTGTGGGTGGTTTTTTTTTTTTGTCACCATTCCTACAGTACCTTTTTTCCCACTCGGCTGACCAGAGACCATGCTGTACAAGTGAAAATGGGCTTCCACTGAAGCCTAAAATTCACAGTGATTTTTTTTTCAGATAATTTGTTTGAGTATCTGTCAATGTGTTTCTAGTTTCATGTTACTCTTTAGTGTTTAGCTAAAGAAAAAAAGTACTGAAAATTTTTCTTTTTGAGGAGTTACATAGTTTTTTGTGTTTTCTTGAGTGCTGCAAGTTAAACTGTATTTCCTTGTTAGATCAGCTAATAGAAAATTACATGACAGCAACGATGGTTTAAGAAGTGCACTTGAAAACGGTTTCAGCAAGTACAACAGATCATTGGTATGTATTTATGATTTTGTTATATTGTCATAGAAGGTGTAAGAATCAACACAGCACATTTAAATTGGTACCTCAGTGGGTACTCAGAAAATTGAGTTTTATTCAGTGGACTCACTGTGGGAATACTCCTGTGTAGTTTTGTTAGATTTTACTTATGTTTAATGGAAGTTTTGTTAGAGTATAGTGCTGAGGTGCTTTGGAAAGTGACTATTTTTTAAATATTCTGTGATATTTAGTGACGAGAATAAATCAACAGTTTCTCTTGTGCTAAAGGGAATGTATTTATGTTGTGTATGGGAGTGTCCTACCATTGACAGCACACTTCCTCAGAAAACTGCCCTTTTTTAGTAGCAAGGTCTTAACCTAACTTGAACTTTTGTCCAGGCAAGTCACTGGGAAAATGAATAGCATGGACTACTGATAGAGACCTTAGTTAGACCCTTTTGGGCTCTCAGAACTGCATTGGAGTCTCTTGTAGTAAATGTCACCTGACATCCTCCAAACTAAAGAAAGGAAGGCTTGAAAGTAAGAAAAAACCTACTCGACACTGTCATTTTGCAATCCTGTGAAACCTGTTGAAACTCTTAAAACTAATGATTGGGCATCATGAGGAAAGTAGATAGCTTTTTTAGAAGAATGGGCCCACAAAGACAATACTGGACAGGGAGGAGGAAAATAGGGGTCAGGTCACTGCCAGTTTCCAGTATTCCATACCAGTGAACATGAGCGCTTTTTGCTGATACAAGCTTACCAGAGCTTCACTAGGGATGCAACAATGGATGCCATTTCCTACTGTCATGCCTGGAAATATAAATGAGCGTATTACAGAGAAGACAGAAGAAGCTGTTTCCAGGGGATAAATGTATGGAGGCACAGCAGAATGGACAAAATACTTTGTCACATGCTATTAGTTGAGACCTTTCCTTCACTAACTCTCTCAAGAACTAGGAGGTAGCTCTCCTGAAACTATCTCAGCTAGTGACAGTTCTCCTTTTTTTTTAGTAGTCAGCATGCCATGGTCTAAATAGCACTTTTCAAAGCTTAGCATTTCAGAGTCTTAGGTGTGGTCAATGAAATCATCCTCTTGGAAATTCTATTGTCTTTTGTGGTTGAACATGTCTAGTACGTTCAGTATAAAGGCAGTGTGAAGCCTAAATGCTATAGGTAATAAGCTTCTGACCCTCAGTCATATATAAAGTATGAGGTTTAACTAAAAGTAAGTAGATAAATATATATATATAATATAAAGAAACATATATTAAATACATCCAATTTGTAATTTTGATGATGCACACTTTTTTCCTCAACATTTATTATGTATCTGTTGCAGCGGTTAGCAAATACCTCACCAGGAAGCACCATTTCTAGAAGCAGTCCTAAATTTAATGGTGAACATTCTCCTTTAAACCCACGGTGCGACAGGTATGCCAGGCTTGCTTTTGTTAATTTGGGAATGACTTGTCTTAGAAGAGCAGATTACTGTTAAGTAAGAGAGAATAGTTCTTTCTGATCTAGAAGTAATGTATGACCATAGCATATGATCCAAAATATACTAAAGTCAATAGGAATCTTCTCAATTACTTCAGAAAGCTCAGGATAACTCTCTTCAGTGGAAGGCATAAACTTACGGAAAGGTCAGACAGCCTCTTGTCTGGTCTTGACCTCTTTTGATTCTAGTTTTAGTCTCAGTCTCTTTGTCTCCAAGAAACTATAAAACTCTTTTCAGGACCTTTGTTAGCCTTATTCAGTACTTGAGAAATAAAACATTTTTGCTTTTATGTTCGGCTTGTGTGCCTTTTTACCCATATAATAATTACTACAAATGTGGGCCTGATTCTTCAAATTACCTCGTCTCACACTGACATGCAAGAGTAGTGAATGCACTTGGATATTAATGGGATAAGAGTACAAAAACAGTAAGTTATCTAAATGCAATTAGATGGTCAGAGGTACTTATTTTTGTACTTACTGGATACAGATCATTGATCAGAACTTCCTCATTTCAGAGACTCACTGAAGACAGTGGGTATTGGAGGCAAACATGAGTGCTGTCAGTCATGTTATGCTTTCACACTTCTTTTTTTAAACAGTTAGATCCATCAGCAAAAATATGTGTCCTTACACAATTGATAGATTGTCTTCTTTTTCTTTCAGTGGTATTCCAAACCATAGAGAGATTTCTAATAGTGGTCTTCATAGTCTGCCAGAAAGAAAAGTATCTTGGATAGGAATTAAGTTGACTTCCGCTTCACACTTTTATAACTTTTATCCCCATTGATTCAGTAGGGTCATTCTTACTTTGTTGTCTCCATGTGAGATGTGTTTGCTGGCTGTCAAGTTTTGGTTGTCAGAAGCGCTCTCCTGTTTCTGAATGCACATAAACCCAATTCCTTGATGTTGGACCCTCTGGAAATTTTTAGAGGCATCCACTCTAAGTTGCATATTACATTCAGTAATTTTCTGAGGGATTAATTAAAACCTCTCTGGAGGCTTAGTTATGTTCTTCTTTATGAATATTTATTAGTACATGCCACATGGTGCAATCCTTGCATTTCCACGAAAGTGAGAAATACAAGCTACTTTAAAAGAAAGTTTATGTGGTATGAATAAAGGTTAATATTAACATGTGTGACTTGATAGTATCAAAAGACAAAAAGAGATATGAATGTCCCAAAACCTGTTTGTTTTCAGTACTTTGTCTCCTGACATCAGATCAGCATTAAGAGGTATTGGTTTGTATACTAACATGTTTTAAGCAATTTGTTCTAAAATGTATGATTTTTTCTTTTCTGTAAGATTCATCTTGGTCTAACTTGCTTTAAGCATATATGAAATTCCCAGCATTGAGTTCATAGTTCAGTACAGTTGAGACTTGCCTACTAAAGAGCTTTATTCCAGGGAATGCCTGACAAGCTTAACTTTGTCATAGCATGCACTCTTCCTCTGTCATTCAGTGATTTGATATAGGCTAGTAGGTGCATGAATATAGAGACCATGTGCGTGTTGATATCCTACAGCAAAGATCACATGCATTCATGTGATTATTCATTAGCCTGAAGGGGTGTAAATTGGATGGTTCTGAATGTTGCTGCATAGGACGATGATGCCACTGTCACCCCCATTTGGCCAGGTGCAGGGAGGAATTCAACTCAGTAACAGCTTCATAATTTGGTGATTTTACCAGTGTATTCTCCTGTGTTGTGCCATCACAGGGGAGCCCCTCTGGGAGCAAGCTGTTTTTACAAGGATTGATGCTGACCTTGTCTGATTTAGCAGGTCAGTGCATCACATCCATTCCCAACAGGGCTAAGACAGACCCTCTCTTCTCTGCTATGACTTGGAGACCTTTACTGCCTCACTTTAGTTGATGCTTGTCCCTGTCTTGCTGAAGGAGCATGATAATGATTGTAGCCATTGTAACCTTTTTTATAAGATTTTTTTTTAGGATTCACTCTATTAACCTTCCTTTTTCTGTGGTTTTATTTGCATAAATAAAACCTTTTTTTTTCAGTAAGCCATACTGTCATTGCAGCATTCATTAAAATATTTTTATATATTACACTATCCAGAATGAAAAAAAAAAAAAGACTTTTAAAGGAAGGTTAAGGGGAAAAAGAGGAATTCTATTTAAAAGTTTAGGTTTTGCATAGACTATCAAACTGTAAGAAAATTATTCAGTGACTTCTTCCACCATTACTCCTGAACTTGACTACTCCATCTTCTATATTTATAGCTGTTTCTTGTTGGCATGTGTGCCTCTGTGAGCAAATGCATTAATTTAAAAGAGATACAGTATGTCAAGGTCGTTTTATGTCTTAGAGTAGGCCAAAATTCGCTAAAAGATCGTATGTATTTTTCTTTTTCTCATGTCTTCATAGTACATCACTTTCTGAATGTTTTTTTTAGGTAGACTTTTTAAAATTAACAGTTCGTCATAATTACTGAGACTTGGAAAGTCCTCATCAGTAACATAGATTAAATAATTTGGTCTGAGCATCCCAAGACATATGATTGAGAAAGAAATTCTTTATAAGGGCAAGATAGGGATTGACATATGTCTTAACATGAGCATTTCTAAGAATTGACTATTCCAGAAGGGAATTTTGTTGGGAAGAGCATTTATTTATTATTGGGATTTGTTATATGGAATAATTTATTTTTCCCATCCAATATTTTTTTATTAGGTCGTCTCATTCGTCTTGTGTCGATGAAGACTATGATTCTTTAGCTCTTTGTGATCCGATGCAAAGGATAAACTGTGAAGTTGACAGCTTACCTGAGAGCTGTTTTGACAGTGGTTTATCTACCCTGAGAGATTCAAATGAATATGATTCAGAAGTGGAATATAGGCATCAAAGGATTTTTCAAAGGTCACAGTGTATGCAAGAAGGCTTTGGTGGTGATGCTTCTGATACAGATGTAAGTGCCAGATTTACTTCTTCTCTGAGAAAAACCTTTGATTGGAGACAAAACTAGCTTTCTGTTTTTAAAATAAAATGGATCTTTGCCCACAGGCCAGTTAAAACTAAATATTTGGGTCATATGTATTTAAATTAATTAGTGAACATTTTTTTTTTGAGAATGTATAAGTAGTTATCTTTTTGTTTTTACATTTTTTGATACATTTCTGAGGTAATAACTTCATTTTTGAAGTTTATGTGATTTTTGAAGGTTGTTAAACTGTATGCAGAAAAGAGCTCATTTTCTAATTATAAAACAGTGAATAGAAATAAAACAGGTTTCTGTTCCCTTCCTCTTACTGTGCTGTAGCAGTGGAGAAAAAGGCACGTATGAGATAGAATACTGTTAGTGCACACATTGACTTAGAGGCTAAAGTCTTGGAGAATTAAAAAAATCTAAGAAGGTGTTACTCTGTCTGTTTTATTATTAGTAACATTGAAATAGTTTCTGAGGACTGCATAATAAAAATAACATCAAGCACAGTAGAATATGGGGTTTTTTTAAGGTAAATTGTTTGCTGTGCATTTAGAAGACATTAATCTCTGTGGAGACTTTGCTATGAATAATGTTGATTACAGCTGTGCTGTACTTAATTTAGCTTTAGTAGTAATAACATAGGGAGTAATGTCTTTGGGGAAATTCTTAATGTTTGCAAAATAAGCTTTGAAATAAAGTATTGTCTCAATTGTTTATTGTGACTATGTTTAAGCTGAAATTTTCATATAGAAATTAGTTTGCTCTGTTAGAGTACTGAATGGATGCCAAACAATAAAAATGTTAAAAGACAAAATGTAGATTATACTAAACAGCAGAAATTAATGAGAACAAAATTATCACAGTATTTTGATTAGAATTGCACAGCTGTATCTCTGTATCATTTATCTCTGTTTAATCCAAACTGTTAAAATGTTTTAGTCAGTCTTAGCTGTGCCGTTCCAGGAAAACACACTTTTCTCACCAGAGAACTAACTCATATTTTCAGGTTCCAGAGATCAGAGATGAGGAAGCATACAGTCCTGCTAACAGCACTGCAGTTTTAGACTGGAAGCCCTCACGACCAGTTAGTCGAAGCAGCTCAGTTGCTTCAACGAGAAAACACATATCTGCTCTCACTCCTCAGGTAACCAGTTCCTCAGGGGAAAAATGGAAAAGAATGATACAGAGGGGTAGGATTTTTAATGAGTTGTTACAGAGAGATTATTTTTATTTTCAGTCAGATGCAACTGAATGCACTCCGAAATACCCCAGTACAGAGAAGGCTTACAAGATTGTTCTTGCTGGAGATGCAGCAGTGGGAAAATCCAGTTTTCTTATGAGACTTTGCAAGAATGAATTTCAAGGCAATACCAGTGCAACTCTGGGTATAGTTGGTGTTCTTCTTAAAGTATTGAAATGAATTTCATTGTTATTTTGTAGCGAAGAGGATGAAAAGCTTGCCTTTTTGATTGCTTGTTAGGGATATACACACACAGTTTCTCATGCAGGCTGAGACTTAATTGAGTACTAAAGCTTAGTAATAACAGCTGTTTGTAGTGGATAGTAGGGTTCTGGTCTAATTTAGTTTTTCTTTTTGAAGCCTCTTTCTGAACAACACAAAAGCACCAGAGGAGGAATGTTAGTGTAAGGAACTTTCAGTGTGTGTATGAGCTTTTCTGCATTTTTCATTGCTTTCTTGATTTCTCAACACTTCCCTCTTTCCTTAATATTTCATCCTTTGATGTCTTTCCTGCTATTTTTTGTTGCAATTTCTTCAAAGTGTTATTGAGCTTTGGTTTAAATACAGCTAGAAGGATTTCTGACTTTTTCTGTATATATAAACTTAAGCCTTAAGGATTCCAAAGACCGAATTTTGTCTTCCGATCAAATAACACTTATATGTTTGTTTTATTGCCTCATCAGGATTTTTGTTCTAATTTATCTTTTTCTTCCTTGGTATTTGAAATCAAAATTTTTATACAGCATTTTCACTTCTTTGATAAAACTGTTTAGCGAAATAAAGCAGCGAGAGATCTTGTTGTTCAGAATGCAATTTATATCAGTTCTTCTACGAAAAGGCAAATACAGTCGGGATTATTGCAGTTCAGAAGTATGCAAGGATGACTGACTGAAATCTCATTACCTATTAAAAGAGATGAATTTTGGATAAACTGTTGTATATAGCCCCTATCTTTTAATTTTTTGTGGTTTCTTTAAGATTATTGATGGTTTTTTTTAGCCTATACACATAATTCTTTTCAGGTGTGGATTTTCAAATGAAAAGACTAATTGTTGATGGAGAACCTACAGTGTTACAGCTGTGGGACACAGCTGGGCAGGAGAGGTTAGTGATCCTCTGCACTTACCTTATTTGAATTCTTTTGTTTGTAAAAGTCATTTACCTTTTTTCATCTAGCTGAGAAAAAACATTAATTGTATGGTCCATATGTAAACATCTGTAAACAGATGCAATTTTTCTCTGCTGAGACCTCAAGACAGATGGAATGCTTATGTGTTAGCTTTGGTGATGCTTGAGGTGATCTTTTCTCACCATATAGAGAAATAGTTGAGGTTTGTCACAGGATTAATTAACTAAATCTGCGTGTCCCTCCTTGGCAATACTAAACAATGGAGTAGATACATATGGTTTCTTCTGTCTTTAGTCTTTAGGTTTCTTTGTTCTTATACACCTTTTTTTAAGCAGGCTTTTTCTTAGAGATTCCCTTCCCTTCCTACCCATCTCCTGTTCTTTTCTTGAAAATCATGGTCCCAATTGCATTGTATTTAGTATATAAAAACTTCTTTCCAAAGACTTTGGAATTTTGACCAAAAATATCTTTGTATATTGCTGAATTTATATCCAGGATTCTTCAAAATATTGTGCAAAGTTTCCTCAAAATCCTATGACATCTTTACTTGAGAGCCATTACTTCTTTACCTTATTAAGAGGTTAATGTAGTGCTGTGGAAGTCAGTTTAATATGTTCATTGACTAAGATTTGGGTTGGGCTGTATGTAGGTAGGGATCCAGTCATTCTCCTCTCATGTAATAAATTTGTGAAGAATATTTTAATACCCAGTGTAAATACCTAGTTACTGTACTTGGTTGAGTAGATTGTATGAAGTTCATGACAAAGATGGCTGATCATGAAGTCCTCAAATAATTTTACTGGATTTCTATCCTTTTCAAAGGAAGTAAAGCGAGCCAATCAATTTAGGAAGTTATGTGTGGGTGGATCGTAGAATCATAGAACCATTAAGGTTGGAAAAGACCTAAAAGCTTAATGATATTAAACTGAACTGTTATTTGATCATGTGGCCTTATGCAAATCTTTTCTTTTTTTCTGAAAGATTTCAAAGTATTGCGAAATCATACTTCAGAAGAGCAGATGGTGTCTTACTACTATATGATGTAACATGTGAAAAAAGCTTTATTAATGTGAGAGAATGGGTGGATATGATTGAGGTAAGACCCTTACATACGTTAGAACTTAGAAGCTAAGTTTCACTGCATTATTCATTTTTTTATTTATAAAATTATATTAGATGTAAATTATAATTATCCAGACTGGAGGCTGTCATAGAAATAAAAGCTACATGGAAGTCCTAAATGTATCCTGATATACTCAGTTAGAATTCATTCTGATACATCTTTTTGTGTTAAAGGATGTTGTGCAATGACACTCTTCCCATTCACTTCCTTTTAAAATGAATGTGGCAGCACATTTCAGATACCTTCTTGTGGATGGCTTGAATATTCCTCGGAGTCTGCATTTTAAACCGTTATATTAGATTCTGTAAATTAGCTATATAGCTCAAGTGAAATTTTCAGTATTTGTTTCTACTTGTACTTCTTGTTTTTTTATTTGAATATGAACTTGCATTTAGTGCAAGGGGTTTTTCTCTTGTGCTGGGAATGCTAAAAAGGAGGGAAAATGGCAAGCAAAATACTTAGTTCATCTTCTGTGAAAGCATTTTCTTTTAATCATGGTATAGGAATTGGTTACTTTTCCCTTAGTAATTTTGTCTTACAGCATTTAGATGCAGTAACCAATTCCAGTAGATTAATTTAACACATTAAATTCCTTTTTGGGAAACAAGGCTTATGGGAATGGAAACATATCTTTGCAGGGTGATAGTTAAGCTGACTGCTTACATTTTGAGTGGTTTATAGAAAGTTCTCAGCATAGCTTTCATAGTTTGTCAGTTTTTTTCTACTAGTGTACAAGACTTTGTGGAAAGGAAATTGATATGATGATGTTAGCCACTTTGTATTCTGAGTCTTCTAGCAATAAGGAAATAAAATTCTCCTCACAGGATGCGACTCACGAGAATATTCCAATTATGATGGTGGGAAACAAGGCAGATCTCCGTCAAGATGTTACAGAACAAGGGCTAAAGTGTGTGCCTGTAAACTATGGAGAAAAGCTGGCTATGGTAAGGTCCAAGTGTACCTCATTAGTATAAAATGGTCTTAGGAATTTTAATCTGAAAACCATGTGAGAAACTAGTAAAAAAAGGTAATTTTATGCTCATTTGTCCAAGTCAAGTAATGAGGATTCATGGATACTTTGCATTAAACTATTGTGTTTTGATGATGTTTTCTGGGTTAAATCACATCTCAGTGTCTGCTGAGCTGAACTTATTGGCTGTGAAAGACTTAGTTCATCTAAAGAAAAGTGAAAGACTTCTCAGTCGTTCTCGTAAAAAGGTGGATGGACAGAAGACTGAGTTTTTCTGCTGCTGAATAGAAGTTGCCAGTACAGATATGAGGCACACTATTGACTGATTTGTGCCTGTCCAGATTTTGTGTGGAGTATTTTCATCTTCAAGAGACTCTTGTATTCCTGCCACATTTGCAGAAAGAAAAAGGAATTCTCCGCTATAAATAGAAGTGTGAACAAGGTTTTTTGGCATGTATTTATCCTGTATTTTGTAGAATAATAGGAAGAGTCTTAAGGGTCTTGAGTGGCTGAGTGTTTGCACAAGTGATTGATTATACTGGGGCAGATACCATGTCTGTTACTTAAGGAATGATATTTTTTTGGTTAACCTACAATAACCAGATTCTGTAATTACAGTAGCTAGCGAGTTAGATTAAGTAACCTGTCCTGGCCACTTTTCTTACTATTTTGCAGTCGTGTGGACAAGAAGATTGAGTTTGAGCATTAAGCTTATAATACGGCTTTTATTCAGTTTATTAATTCAGAATATACTGATTATAGACCAGAAATAATTAAAAAACAATTACTGTTTTATTTCACAGTACTAAAGAGAATGTGTTGGACAATGAAGAGCACTAGAAGAAATCCTGTTCATTTAAATGTACTGTCATTCTTTGTGTTATTCAGGGAACAGTTTGTAATTAAATGTACCCATTCACATGGGAACCGTCTCAGATCAGTTAGCTTAACATTTTTTTTTACTCACAGACTTACAATGCGCTGTTCTGTGAAACAAGTGCTAAAGATGGATCTAATATTGTAGAAGCAGTTCTTCATCTTGCTCGGTAAGTAACTATGTTTCTGTTTTCACCTAAACACATCTAAGTATATTTTATAACAAGGACATTGTATGTGAATGCACATAGAAAGATACACATGTAGTTTTAAAATTGTACCAGTACTAAAAAAAAAATTTGAAAAGAATACTCTGTTAAATCTTTATAGATAAATGCAAGATGGGATGTATTCTCAGTTTAATGAAGTAACATTTTTGCTTGAAAATGTTACAAAGGTCTCTCAATAATTAATATTTAAACCAGGACTCAGTTACAGAGCCCTCAATTTTAAGACCTGTTTGCTGAATGAATTGTAATTTTAATTGTACGTGGATTTGTTTTCTTGACACTTTCATAATTATTTTGAAATGTAATAATTCTAAGTGTAATTATTTTTTGTTTCTTTTACACATATTAATAAGTATTCCGTTTTATTACTGACCATTCTGATTACATATATATTCTTTGATGTCCCCTTCTCTAAGTTATTTACAAGATAAAAATTCTGTTTATGTACATTTAGCATCCTGGTGTTTTATGATAGTGTGTGAGCCAAATATTGCAATTCTGCTACCTTTTCAAACCATTTTTGGTTAAAGAATAATTTTGAAAGGCTAGTGATATGTAACCCATAATCAATGTGCACAGCTTTTAAGTCTGCTTTTCTAAAAAACATCCAACAACATGCATTTTTTTTATGAAATAAAATTTATACTTGAAACTGAAGTTATTTGGTTTTATACTTAGAGCTATGAACATACTCTTTTTCTATGGTAAAATACAGAAGCAATTAAGAAAAACTTCTCAAAAGAAAATGGAAGATAAATCAGAACACAGGGGAGTTACTAGATATTACAAAAAATATTTTTATCACTGTGAATTGCACAGAAACGTCAATATGATTACCAAATTGGAAACTTGTGAGACATTTTGTTTCACATTTCATTTTTGTTTTGTGAGACATGTTGATTCTGTACTAATTTACATTGTATTAGCCATACAATAGATGGTGATGAACTCTGCAACATATAGTGGGAAAATCAGAAGCGTGAACATGAATAAAAATGTGTTAATTGAGTGCAATTTTTTTTGTTTTTGTTTTTTACAGTGAGGTGCGAAAAAGAAGTGATAATCAAGATGATACAAGATCAGTAACCAGCCTGGCTGGGACACCTGTCAAAAAGTCAGCACTCACGAAAAACTGTTGTAATGTTTAAATGACAGATAATTTTCCTCAACTAAATAACTTGTATGTTTAAAAAAACCCAAGCCAACATCCAAACCAAAATATTTCAGTAGTGCTTCCTTTTTATTATGGATTCATACATTTGTATATTTAGAAGCGACACATAATGTTCAAAATCCAGACTCTACTTTCTACTCATTCAAATTTGTGAAATTGCTTCACCCCATAGACTCTTTTTTCACTTTTTAAAAGTAATATTATTCAGTGCAATGAGCTCAGAATCAATGCTACAGTAGTCATTGTGTACAATATTGTAATATGTTATTATCTCTACCTGCATGTTTCTTTATAGCATTCATATTTCTTATATACAGAACTTAGTAGTATCCAATATCAGTCAAAGGTAAAGAAAAAATAACAGCTTCAGTTAATTTAATCTCTTTTTGACCATGTCTGCTTATCTAGGTTTTGACAGCCTTAAGTATATGTTGATTAAACATTTCTTAAGAAAACTCCAAACCATTAAGGGTTGCCTAGGTCCAAGTAATCCCTAAGTTTAGGGGAACCAGAATGGTCTTTGTCAGGAGAAGACAGTGGCAGGTGTGTGGTGTTCTGTTGTAGTTCCTCAAAAGTTGGCTAGTTAGAA
This sequence comes from Ploceus nigricollis, assembly GCA_013399945.1. NCBI lineage: Eukaryota > Metazoa > Chordata > Aves > Passeriformes > Ploceidae > Ploceus > Ploceus nigricollis. Next base: position 234,845 of record VXBC01009301.1, read on the forward strand.
TATATTTAATTTTGAGTGTTGAAGTTTGACTAAGAAGTGAGAAGTAGACTTTATAACTGATTTTGCACAGCTAAGAGGTGAAAGAAACATTTGTCTGGAATATTACAGTTCAGAATTCCAGAGAGAATGTAACACCTGTGATAGGAAGGATTGCTGAAATGAGTTTTGATCCAATATCTATCTGCTTGTTTAGGCTAGATCATTATTGTTACTACAGAGTGATACAAGTTGTAATTTTTCCTTTGCTTTTTCAAATATTTTCTATTCAGTCAGTAATTGAAGGATTGTAATAGTAGGAGGATTGTAATTGTAATAGGAGTCTGATTTAATATATACTTTTTAATGCATTTTTTATAAGTTTTACATCAGCAGGTGAAAGAATTGCTGCACATGCACAAGACAATAAATTTTTCAGTAAAAGAGAACCCTGGAATGAACAGCAATCACCTTAATGAGAGTTCCTTCACCTGATTTTAGAAAAGTTGTGAGAAACTTACCAGTGGGTGGTAGCTTTAGATGTCAGAATCTCTAAACACTGAATTTTGCTTAAAATAGTTCCCAAGAGTTCCATAGTGTAGTAAAAAATTATGAGCATTTATACAGTTAGCGATCAAAATCCAGTTCTTCTTAATGTTCACTGATTTTGATCAAAATAGGATAGGACCTTTTCAGAGCCAGCAGACTGTTGTCTCCTCTGTTTCCATTAATAAAACATCTCCAGGCTGAAGCCTAGTTCAGTAAATCAAACCTGGATAATGTTTTATCAACTGATGGAAAGACTGTATGACTAGCAGCTGTTTGCTGTATCTTATCAGCACTATGTCAACACTGTGTGGCCTGTACTGTGTTATCTCTTGTATAAAATGTGGGGATCTGAGAAACAGGATGGTTCATAGTTTACAAAAAATAAAAATATTTCAACTAGGAAAGGTATTTGATTTAGGCATCCTTTCAAATCTGTAATCAGAGCAGCTAATCCTTGGGTGATTATTAGAATTTTTTTTACCAAGAGAGAGAAATCTAATGCCAGAATGAATAAGACATTTTATTTCACTGTATAATAGTTCAGCCGTAGAAGACAAAATATGTTTGGTGAGGGTTTTTTGAAGTACTAGGAGAATCTTCACATGCTACCTAATTCCATGCAGGAGATTTCAGGGTTGTAGCATCTTCCCACACAGCAGTACACGACACCTCACTGTAGTTTGGAGACTTACCTGAAGCATGTGACAGAGAATGTGGGACACTCAAGTGTATTAGGAATATGCCTAATCACATACATATTGTTTGCTGTTAACCCTGTATTATTTTAAAAAAATTCAGCTTCAGTTCGCTTTTTTGAGGAGAAAAGCCAAATTTAACTGACTGCATCGATGAGGGCCTCTTCTGTGTTCTTTGTGTGAACCCTTCCCTTTGTCCATATGAATGAAATGGAAGTAGTATTAATTTGGGATGTATTTGCAGTAGGGAGAAGAGAGGAGGATAATGCAGTGTATGGTTTGTGAAGTGTGAGCTTTCAACATGTAGGCATTTGTGTTTTGTCAGGATAAGATCATGATTATAAGTTGTTACTTACATTCCAAAAATGTTTCTCATTCAGTGTTGTAGCCTGGAGAGCCTGGACTGGGGATCAGTGCTCTATGTGTGTATCCTGAGCTACTGTGTTTGACCAGCTCTGTGGTCTTGGCCTGCAGTAAATGAGGTGCAATGTTTGCCTAAACATTATTGACACACGTGCATGAGCAAAGTGTTTAGGTTGGATACAGAGAATCACATAAAGTGATTTGCAGGAAGGATTTCTGGAAGTGGTTTTGTCCAACCTTCCAAGTTCCCAAGCAGAGATGGACATTCGCCAGCCCTAGGTTGTCTGTGGGTTTGGGTAGCCAGCCTGTGAAAATGCTCCAGGACAGAGGTACTACCACCATTCTGGGCAACGTGTTCTCATACTTTTCCTCCTTTTCTGGATAAACATTTCTCTTCACATCCAACTTCACTTCCCCAAATGACTACAAATTTAGAACAGTTTTCCCCCATTATGTCATCTCCTGCTACTAACAAGAATTTGACTACAATCTTGGTGACTTCCCTTTCAGTATGTGTAGATCTCCCTTGGCCTTCTCTCCACCAGTGTCACAATATCAGGAATATCTCTTGCAAAGTGTCTCTGGGTTCCACATCCCAGAATTAGCAGCATATGTGCATGTGTAGTAATTGCTTTCATATCTAATATTTTTATCATACAGAGGGTGCCATGAGAATATCCATGTTTGTTTTTATCCATCCTTCACATCCTGGTTGAAGGATGTGAGTTCAGGGACCTACCTTCACTCCAATTTTTCCCTCTCTGCAGGCCGCTGAAGTTTTTGGTACTTTTATTTTTCATTTATTTTAATAACCAACATTTATCTTATGTTGTTTAGTCAAATTATGTAGCCTGAGTTCATTTATTAAGTTCTGTAATTTTTTTGTGTCATGTAAAGCAACTTTAATTTGAAACAGTGTTGTTTTCTAAATAAGATTCAGTGTTGAAGGTTGTTAGCTGTTAACAAAATTTTACCTTGGAGTAAATTAATGATCAGTGCCTAGAGGACTGAAAAAGCACTATTAAATGGGGATATAGCTATAGCTCAGTTGGAACTCATTTTAGAAATCCTGTGATGGTCAGCTCCATCATGTTTTGAACGTTCATATAATACCATGTTGAATTTATGTTAAAGCAAAAGACGTTTGAAAAATATTTACATCTAGAAATTAAAGCATGTATTTATATGTGGAAATAATGGATGCATAATTTTTTCTGTTGTTTTACTTTAAAAGGTTACCTTGTCTTCAGCCTAAAAGGTAAAATGGCAAACATCAGCTTTATGCTGTGACATGGTTGCACTATTGTCCTTTGAATGTTTTTATGGTTTTGTTTAGTACATAAGAGCTGTTCATTTAATCACATAAATTTATTTTTTTAGTTAGTGAAAGTGTTCCCTTAATACATGTATTTATTTGAAAAGCAAAGGTCTTTTATGTTTTTCCTCATGATCTGTAAATAAATTATTTTTATTCAGTTGACATGGAAACATTATTTTATCCTGTATTTTTGACCCTTTTTAATTGTAATTTATTACACATTTCTGAGGCAATAGTTTCTATGACACGCTCCAAAAATGTTTTGATCATGTAAGTTCTTGTAACCACTTTGTGCCTGTTTAGCATATATTACTGGCTTAATAAGACAAACTTCAGTTTCTAAGTTCTGTTATGGCCTTACATGGCTTAAGTGTTTTTCTGTGTAACTACTTTTGTATTGACTAGAAAATCCTCTATTAGGAAAAAAATTACAGTTATAAATCTGTATAAGATGCTAAAATGTAGTTTAAGGAAAATAGCTATAGGCCACTCCTTCAAGGAACATCGTTCAGCTGTGCATACATGCAGATCTCCAAATAAAGTAATAAGTTGTGCTAGTGCAGGCAATCCACATAGATATCCTTTTAAAGAGGTTTTCTATTTTTTCCCCTATCAACTGCTGTACAGCAAAGGTAGGGTAGCATTTTAGGTAAAAACACTGCAGTCAGTGATCCCCAATTCATAAACCAAAGGGAATAATATATTCATGGTACTTCATTATATTATAAAGAAGCATATTTTCAAGTTGTTTCTGGTTGTGTTAGATAATTATAAAAATGGACCAATATCTCATGTACAGTTCCAGTGGCCTTTATCACTACCTCTGCCAGACTTGATATAGGGTGTAATTCTCTCTAATGCTGTCTGGGCTACTTATGGATCAGAGAAGCTTTTTAGAGTGCCAGCTATTTTATTATTTATCTTCCACTGTATTACTATCAGTCCTAATCCTTTCTTATTGGTATCCTTAGGACTAGTAATATCAATATTTGTCATTATTAATTTTTTAAAACTATTTTTTATTTTGAGGAAACTTCCTGTAAAAGAAAATGTGACTCAATATGTAAAGTGTTACTGAGTTTGTACAAAGACGTTCTTTCTCTGCAATTCTGCTCCTTGAGTTACGGCTTCAGATAGCTGGACTAATACAAAACTAGTCATTAAGTGGCTGAGTAACAAATAAAACCAAGCTGTGGAGGTTTTCCACTGAATATAAAAGGAAGTATGTAAAATGTGAGTCCATTTTCAAACTAGTATGAAGAAGAAATTGTAACCATTGTGTGTTCATCTTTCAGTAAAAGTCTGTATATTCTATAAATCTAAATTATGAAAAGTTTTTTAAAATTTTATACAAATAAAACTGGATTTAGTGCAGCTTGTCCCTCCTTAAAACAACTAATCACTTCATTTACTGTAAGTTTGTATGTATATGTTCAAAACTGACACCTTTCCTGTATTACAAATTACTGTATAATAAAATATGCTACAGTAGCCATTTTTCTTCAGTGTATTTTCTTATCAGTACATATGAACAGCAGTCCAGCATAACATCTGTGACCTGTCAGCTTAATGTTGTTGTTGTTGTTCACCAATTTCTGCAGCTAGTTGCATGCAAGAGTGATGCAACCAAACACCAGTATCTGGCTGCCTCCAAATTTTTAGCTTCAATGAATAGTCATCAGCTTTCAGCTGAGAGATGTCTCTCACTGTGATTCTTGACTAAATCTTGCTCTACCTCTTTACAGAGATGCATTAGCCATGCTGTCTCTAACCACTAAATGTGGTATTGGTAAAGTAAAAAAGAAAAGAAATAAGTAGCCCAGAATAACAAGCCTCTTGCAAACATGCTTAATATAAGACTCTAGGCATCAAGCAAAAAATACTTAGGGGTACCTATATCAAAGACAAAAAATGCCCCAAAATACAAACTAAAAGCTGCATCAGGAAAAATTGTCCCATTTAAATGTTACCATGGAATCACAGAATCATGTAAGTCAGAAAAGACCTCCAAGACTGAGTCCATTGGGTAAGACCAAGTCCTGTTCTTCTAAGCTCACATTTGACTTCGCTAGTGATTAGATTTGGAGCTAAAGCATGAATGTGTGCTGCTTTCTGAAGCAGAGCAATAAGCCCTGGAAGGATGGGATGGGGGTGAGGAGTGTGTAACTGTCAAAATGCCCTTGCCAAAACCTGATTTCCTTTCTTTTAGAGCATAAGACATCAAATTAATTTTCATGTTTGTTTTCCTCTTCAGGTATTTTTCCCTTTTATTTTTGTAACCTGTTCTTCACCAGCCACAAAATCTGTAAGAATTAAAATACTGTTTTTCTTCCTTTATTTGTTTGCACAAATTAAAAATTATTGTTGAAACTGAAACATTTCACCATATTTAACACCTGATGTTATCAACATAAAATCAGAAACTATTTCTATAATCTTACATTGGGGGCTATATCTTCTTACTGACGTTATAGTCAGCAGGGAATTCTTGTTCACATGCTAGTGATGTAATCCAAGGAAAATTAGACGTGCAGTAACAAAAGCTGGTCTTACTGCAACAAAAAATACACACCTGGTAGTTTTCTTTTTACATTTTTCTGTTACTTTCTGCCAATAATCACAGAGTTGCTAAGAACTTGCTATTGTTTTCATTTTGAAAAAGGTATTTAAAAAAAACCCTTAAAAATAGGAAACAAATCAAAGACAATCAAGGATGTAATCCTTAAAAAAATTGAAAAAATAACTCTATGAGTTGCTTATTTTTCTTGCTCGCCAGGAACAAATGAGAACTTCCACAAGGACAAAAATTTCTAGTGTTTGTACCAGAATAAAAGATCAATGACAAAATGTAAGATACAGGAAAAAAAGACAGGGGCTATATTTAGTACACAATGCTGACTGCCTCATGTTTGTTTTTCCTGAAAGTAGCTTTATACTTCAGTCTGTATCTACTCCTGTGGAGTGTTTCCTTTTTGTAGCTTTTAGGGAATTGTTCTTTTCATGTCACAAACATATTTTTAGAGAGATAACTATAATTGGATTAGTTTGAGAAAATCTTCAGGAATTTTGCAGTAAATTTGTCAAAGTTCTCTTTATCAGTTGAGTAAGTCAAAGTGCCTGAGATTTGCAATAGTTCCACAAAACAAACTCACCTAACAATTATATACTGAATAGATGCACATTCTAAGATAAAATAAGGAAGCAAATTAACTGTGAAAGATGTCGAACTAAAACCAGGTCTGTGAGAGCAGATGGTACTGTATTAAACTATGTCTGTAAGTGATGAAAATAAAAATAGAAGCTATTTATTGAGTGAAATGTTTTAGATTAATCTAAACCCCAAACTGTGAATTATACTGCCAGTTTGTGAAGCAGTTCATATTTTCCAAAATATTTCTGCTTGTGTTTATGCTAAAGTGAAGACATTGTTCTGGCACTATCAGACCTGTAATATTAAACTTTTCCACAGCTGAGTTCTGGGCCACAAGAATCCTAACTGAACCATACACAGCCCTTGCCAACTCTTGCAATTCATATTCATTATACTTGATCAAACTGGTGGAAATCTGTACGAAAGCTGTATAGATGAAGTAAATTCTACTAAGAGATTTCTGCACATGCACAAGAATACAAACACTTCTTTCACATTTGTTTTCAAGTCATCAGAAGTGACCAAACATGGGTGATAGTGTAAGGCTGAGCAGTGACTAGTAAACTTGCTTTATATAGCTATGTTCCAATTCTGGAAAATCAGTTTTAGGGAAGTATACACTTATACATACCTGTATACACATAGACATTAGAATATATACTCTTTCTTCTTTTTGTTTGTATACAAACATGCAGATGTATACGTATATATGCTGCATGTATACATGCATATGAAACAATGACTACTGTCTTTCCCTTAAAAAATTAAAATCCTGGATCACAGGAGCCTTCCTGTAGTGGTATTCATAAAAGATAATGGTGTCATCAGTCCTCTTGTCATGTTTCTCTCAGTGTATGTCTGCTCTATATCCAAAGGCTGTATCTTGCTAAACACGTACTGGCAATTATTTTTGCTTTTGAAACCCGGAGAAATTTTAGTGCTTTATTGCAAAGTGTTGTGGGCTACTTTGTTTATAGAATCACAGAATCACTGAGGTTGGAAAATCTCCTAAAGATCATCAGTGCAACCATTAAACCAGCAGTGGCATCACTGAAACATGTCTGTAAGTGCCACATCTATTTGTCTTTTAAGTCCTTTCAGGGTTGGTGGCTCAACGAGGTCCCTGGCAAGACTACTGTAACAATTTTTGTGTCCCTTCTATATTTACCTGAGAGTGTGCATAAACTTTTGAGTATAGAAGTGCCTCAGAATGAATTTCTTTCAAGATTTACGTGGATAATTTCCATTGCAAGGTGGACCTAAGGAACAAATAGTGTCTTTTCTAAAGAATTAATGGACCATTTGAACATTACAGTTCTCACAGAATAGCTGTGCTTTTTGGAAAGGAACATGAATAATTGTAACCTCAAAGTGCTGTGATAGACATGAAATCTGTCCTTCTTAGGTGGGGAAGATACACAGATCATTTTATGTGCATAATGGATAGTTTTGGAGTTTTTTTCCTGCTAAAGAAAGTCTTGTGTCTTTTTATGTCTCTTTTTTTCGTCTCTCAGTGTATTTACAAATAATGAAGTACTAGGGTGGGTAGAAGTCATGCAGCCTGTGTGTAGTTGCTTTCCCAGAGAGCATGATGACAAATCAAGGTTTTAAGTGAGTTCAAATAGATACTTTAGAGTGTGAAATAGCTTTGGTGATTAGTTACTGATAGGATTTTGTTGAATAAAAGTACTAAAATTTTAGTTCCAAAGAATACATTTGAAGCTAGATGGGGAGCCTTAAAACCCAACCAGTGAAGCATGGACGTGCCTATATCACTTTAAATGAAAGATGTATAAGCAGGTTTAACCTTAATCTTTTTCTTTAAAGACAAGTCCTATAAACATTTTGTTAAGTCATAATATTTTTTAAATTCCATCTTTTCCTTACTTTTATCTTAAATTTGAGGTTTAGGATTTAGGCAAGTGAGTACTTTATATATCAAGAATTTAAAATATTTTCTTTTTGAAGGAAAGTAATTTATTGAAAAAATATAAGCAAATATTTGAAGATCAAAAGTCTGTTTGCCCAGCGCATGGAAAAAGACTTTCTGTTCTTCTCCCAAGTTCTGAAGTTTTCTCCTTCTTATTTTCATATTTCTATCTTTTGCTTTGTCCTGTGTCTCTACTTGTCTGTCTATTCCATACTCACTATCCTCTTTCCCTGCTTTTCCACACCCTTCCATTCATCTACATTACTAATCTTTTCTGATTTTCTTTCACCCATAGCTATTTTTTTGCAAACGTCTATCCCTTCTGTTTAACAATGCAAGGACTTTGTCTCCTGACACTCCCAGAACGTGTCACGGAAAATTTTCTCAGATAATCATGATAGTTTCTTTGCCATGTTATTAAAAAGTGGCCTAGGTGGTAGACACTTCCTCTGAGTTATTTCAGGTAGGGATATTTCATGTAGTGTGCTTTTATTGCTACTTCTTTTCAGATCACAACTTATTGGTGAAGTAGAAAAGTGCAGTGCAGGAACGTAGAGGAGTGCACTTATGTGTCCCAGAGATTGATTATAAGTTAGATGGGTGTTTAGTATTTAGCACACTCTGTTCTGCCAGGTTCATTGCAGAACTGAAAGGTTCACTAATGACAGAGGAAATAGTTTGCTGCATTCATCTGAAGCGTTGCAGTCCTGGGTTAACCAAAAAAAGGAATGTGTTCTGCTTGTCAGAGCACAAGTGCATGAGAATCCAAAAGCTGTTGGAAAACAGATAAGAAATGCATGAGCATGTTTTTTTTAACTATTAATCTGATTCAAAAGAGAATTTTACTGAAGACAAGTTTGCAAAATCAAAAAAATGTTGTGTCCTCAGGACTGACTGCAAGTGTGTGTGTGCTCTGATCATGTTCCCCATGAGGAACACACTTGTTTCCTGGTGAAACATGTAGGTTTAAGATTTTGCATCAAGAAACTGTATCAAAGGGTATGATTTTCACAATTTTTTGCAATACGGACAAGTTACCATCAGAATGCAAATTGGTAAGCTAAACACAGAGAAAATAAGTCACAAAATATTGAAAATTTGTAACTACAGTATTAAGGACTATGAAACAACTTGTCTACCATCTAACACATTTTTTGCAAAAAATAAAGGTTAATTTTTAGCAAACATTAAAGCAGTAATTTATTCCCACTGAAATGTTGGGCAATTTGTGGAATGAAGGCAATGATACACATTTATGATTTACACTGCTTTTTGTGGAAATGTCTGACAATGTTTATTGTGAAAGTCCCCAGTAGTGTAAACACTCTCACATTCATAAAAAGTTTTATAGCTAAATTAGACCCATTTGTTATTTAACTAATTGTCATGTAATATAGCTTTCTTGCTTTCAGCTTTTCTGAAATGCTTGTCATGCAAAATTTTACTGCAACACAAAAGTATTGCTGACTGTAATTGTATTGCACTACACATTATATTTGCAGAAATATGTATTTATTTGCATTCAAATACTTTGTTTAATTGAACGATATTTTAAGGCTAAGGTTAATTAAGATTTCAGTCTCATTAAATTCTGTCATAGTTCAATGATCAGATCACTTACTTTGAGAGCAAAGAAGCCTTTTGCAGCAAAAGCTCTCTTCCCTAATTGCATGTCCTGTGTTGTCACTGGAGGGCAGCAATGTCTAACATAAAACTATTTTATCCCTCAGGTTTGGCTCGTGCTGCAAAAGCTAACACTCAAACCCCCCATTTTAGAAACACATCCAGTCCAGACGTGGGTTTGTATAGCAGAACATTCGCCCTATGTTAGTTAAATTCAGTTTTGTTTTCAGTAAAGCAGCCTTTCTGACCAGTGTATTACTTGCTTGTGAAAACTCCCCCAAGGCTAAAACTTCACATTCAAGAATCTTACACCGCCTTCCCACCCTCCCTCCCACCCCCACTACACTGGGCTTTTGCTATAGATTGGTTTGGCTGTTCTCTTGTTGGAATCTGTGGTGCAGCAGATACTTATGTGACTGTGGG
>VXBC01009301.1:244928-277885 GCA_013399945.1 Ploceus nigricollis
ATTTCATTCTTTGATTTCATTCATTTGTCTTTTAGGTTATAATTATTATGAAAAAAACATTGCTTAGGGCAATTTTCTGTAGTGACAAGCATTTCTTTATAGCTTTGAATGGAGGGAAAAAATCCCATTCTATCTCCTCTGACTGATGTTTTACAGAATGAGGGATGTGTGCTGTGTTTGGTGTCCTAGACTATTTTGTGGGCTTAAAAGATTACTTTTTATAAGAGTCTCTTTATATGTGTATCTTGCTAGCCTGACTATGTTAATTTTGAGTAAGCAAATAATAAAAATGTAAGAAGTAGAAGACATTCACTTTGCGACTATCCTGATTAGTGTTTTTGGTAGTGTAGAGGCATGCATCAATTGACTATTAACTCAATTCAACTAAAACAGCTGTAAATGTTAAGACTGGCTAGTCCCAAGGTATTTATTTATTCATTGCTCCATTTCATCGATGCAGAAATGTTAGTTCTTTACCCTGCTGATCAGCCTAAGGTAATGAACAAATGTTTGCAGTTCGAAACAAATAAGCTCCATGCTAGCCTTACTGTGTGCAATGGAAAACACTTGCAAACATAGAAAAAATTACTCATTAAGTGGTGAACCTCTGGCCGTAGAACAACAACACTGACCTGGTGCTACAGGAGTTTTTGCCTTTACTGTGGAGGCTGTGGGCTGATGTGAGAACTAACCCACCACTGCTCCCACAGCCCCTGCCAATAAGGTCTAGGCTAACCACCTGTGGCTGTGGAGAGCTTGATGCCCCCGTGGGATCATGGTATCCTTGAATTAAAAATTTCCATATGCTGTATAAACTAATATATAAGGCTACCTATAAGGTCCCAACCCTGCAAGGTGCTGGCCGGTGCTGGCCAGTGCTAGTGGGCTAAGGTGGGCTAAGGATCCTGCGAGCTGGAGAGTGAGGGTGAAGCAGGACCCTGGCTCTGGGGGCTCACCCGAAGTTCCCCCTCAGCAGAGGGGCTGCAGAGTGGGTGTGGGAGGGTGGAGCCACAGGGCTATGCTCCCAGCTAGTATAAAACATTGTCCCCTGGCTTGAGTGGTGTGCTGAAGTGGTGGGTGCTGATATCTACTGCTGGGGATAAGCCCCAGGTTGTGTTTCTTTGAGCCAACCCTATCCCACATTGTGTATAGAGGGCCTTTCTGTGGGAGAAGAGAGAGCAACGTTGCTCTGTTGCAGACCAATGAGATTGTGGTGAGTGTGGAGAGGAAATCAGTGTAATGAATGAAATAATTTCATAATTAATGAAAGCGAATAGGCTCAGAGACTTGGGTAGACATGGGAACAGAAACCACAAAGCGGGTGAGTGGAGGCCTAGAGAGAGTGCTGTTTATATGGACCACCTGCAACAACACCTGTTTTTGAGAGGATGTTAGGGCTGTAGACTCCAAGCATGCTCTTCTGCAGTGCTAGGTGAATTGCACAAAGAAGGATACTATTCTGTGCTCAGCCAGCCTGTCTGTGGCATGTGTCCTTGCTGCACATTGGATGTTGGTGCTGCCTTGAGCTCCTGCACACCCTGTGGGGGAGCAGGGCACAGGCCTTCTATGGGACTCTGCTGTACAATTTTATATATACTCCCATTGGTTTATGTAAGTTTTGAGGTATTTTTTACAACAGAGAATTTCAAGATTGTTTCATGTCCACTGTCTGGAAGAGGCCCACATCTGACATAATCTATCTCTCTGAAGGACATGTTGCTGGCTGCAGCTGCTGGGAACTAGGAGCTGGGGCATTCAGGCTTAAGTACCCAATGGACCTCTCCAGTCACCCTGGGCAGGAAATGCTGAAACACCATACAAACTTGTGCATAAGCTTGACTGTGTAAAGGTAGGATCTAATCCCAAATTAGAGAGTAACTGAGTAGAGGTTGCATTACAGACCCTTTGGACACCACGAGGAATTTGTAAGATGGTGGGTGCTGAAGCTACTGTGAGGGGATGGCGTTTCCAGAGACAAAATGGGTTGTGAATTGTTACTTTTCCTTTGCCTGAACTTAAACCATAAGAAAAAAGGATTTGTTGGGGTTTTTTTTGGTTTTTTTTTTAAGTCTCATAGAAAGCCTTGATTTCTAGGCTTTTTTCCCTGTGGTTTTTGGGAGGAGTTGAGTGAGATAACATTATTTTGAAGCAAGTCCAGGTGCATCTCTTGTGGAGATTTGATGTCAAATGGCATATATATATGTATGTGTGTGTGTGTGCATGCCTATTAATATATATACACACACCCACATACACATTTTTCCAAAATGAGTTGCTTATGAGGTTTGAGGTTTCAAAAGCAATGTTTCTGTGATTGTTTTTGTGTTGCTTCAGTAACTCTGGAGCATTTATCCATGTAATAGCATGGTCTTCTGCTTCACTGGTTATATAGAACTCATGCCTCAATAACTTTGTTTGATAGGATTCAGATGAAATGCTGCTTAGTATATTTCGTGTTTAAAAGCTTACTTTTAGCATATAAGAAAAACAGGCATTTAAAAAGACGTAATCAGGTTGACTTAATAGGCTAATTAGGTTTAAACTTAGATATTAAAATAGATGGCTGAACCACTTCTTTTTAATTGATGTAAATGTTGCTTTTTATTGTGGTACAATTGAAATGTGGACTATTGCCAAACATAGCTTTTGTAAATGAAGAGATATTCATCCCTGTATAAATAAAAAATATCCTAATTGGCAGTGTATTTGAGGAATTGATTATGAAAGTTGTTTTAGGAGTACAAATATCCATGTGACTTTTACGGAATATTCACAAGTGAACAGTTACTACAGGGCATTGTGATGCTAATTTCAATTAGCCTGCAAAAGTAGGCTTAACCCTTGTGTTACCAGTACTCCAAAATGATTAAACTAACAGAGTAGAATTGGCTGTCCTAGCAGATAAGTGAGACTCCATCAGATAAAACTTAATCAAGGAGCAGGAGATCCAGAAGGGTAGTCTCCATATTTCAACTAACTCACTGATCGTATTCCAGTTGCTTTCTTGCAGGTTCTTGCAGTTCAGCAGTTACTTTCAGTGTGTTGCAGTGACAGATAAAGGTTGATCTGGAACAAGTAAGAAAGTAGTTTTTTGAATCTGAGAGTCTTACCAGCTGTTTCTTCTCATATGTCACTGAAATTCCATCTCAAACTCTGGTGTTAGTAATTCCTCAAGTATGGCAAAGCAGAAGGGTTGTCTTGCAAGTGAGTTTCGTACATAAGAAGATAATAGCTTAAATTCCAAACCTAGAATTCATTCCAGACTTGAAACAACTAAATGCACCTAGGGAAAGAGGGATAGGACAGGTAATAGTTGGACAACTATTTTTGAGTGCTGGACTCAGTAGGATCTATTAGATAATGTCTAAAAGACTGTTAAATCCACTTGGCTTATCCCCTCACAACTTAGTAAATAAGAGACTAAGAATGCCTGGAAGGGTTTTTTCCTAACAAGCAAATGACTATCAGTTAGAGAACTTATTGGGAGAAACATGACAAATCATGGTTATTACACTGTCTCCAGAGTACTCTCCAGAGTCTATAAGATGTAGCTGTTTGCCAAAAATGGCTAGAAATCTACACTGGTGATTTGCTTCATCCTTTTTTAACTAGCAGGAAATGTGCTACTCAGTGGATATGGAATTGACTGGATGGCCATACTCAGAGAATTGCAATCAATGGCTCAAGTGGAGACCAGTGACCAGGGATGACTGGTGTCCTCGGGGGTTGGTACTGGGACCAGTGCTGTTTAACAGCTTTGTTGGCAACATGGACAGTGTTGCACCTGAACAATACCAAGCTGTGTGGTTTGGTTGACACACTGGAGGGAAAAGATGCTGTCCAGAGGGACTGAGAGAAGTTTGAGAGATGGGCTTGTGTGAACCTCATGAAGATCGACAAGGTCAAGTGTAAGGTACTGCAATAGGGTCAGGAAAATCCCAAGCACAAATACAGGCTGGGCAGAGAATCAGTTTAGAGTAGTCTTAATGAAATGCCTTAGGGGTGCTAGTGGATGAGAGGCTGGATGTGAGCTGGCATCCCAGAAAATCAGTTGTATCCAAAGCAGTGTGACCATCAGGGCAAGGGAAGGAATTCTGTTCCTCTGCTCTCCTCTGGTGAGACCCCACCCACAGTGGATGCACCTAGAGCTGCATCCAGCTCTAAGTGCCCATCACAGGAAGGACATTGAGAAAGTCCAGAGGAGAGCCATGAAGGTGATCAGGGAGCTCGAGCACCTCTCCTGTGAAGATGGGCTGAAAGAGTTTTGACCGTTCAGTCAGGAAAACAAAAAGCTCCAGATAGATCTTATAGCAGCCTTTCAATACCTAAAGGGGAGCTGGAGATGGACTATTTTACAAGGGCTTGTAATCATAGGACAAGTGGGAACAGCTTCAAACAGAAAGTGAGTTGACTTAGATCAGATAAAGGAGTTTTTTACAGTATGGTGCTGAGACACTATTTCAGGTTGTCCAGGGAATTTGTGGGTGACCTGGACATGTTCAAGGTCAGGCTGGATGGAATTTTGGTCCACCTGATCTAGTGGAAGGTGTCCCTGTCCATGGTAGAGGGGTTGGAAGTAGACAAACTTTAAGGTCCTTCCAACCCAAATAATTCTATGATTCTATGAAATATTGACATCAGATGATTGCTATTCCTCTTTTCCGTGGTAATCTTGGACCCGCTGTTTCAAGGACTTTTCCATTCAAGATTCAGGAACATTTCCACAAGACACGCATGTATACTGGAGCTATGGAAATTAATCTTTTGGCTATGTACCTTGAGTAGGTACACTTTAAACACTTGGAAAAGAGAACTTCCTGTTTGGTCACTTTACTCNTTGTCCCTTTTCTCTGCAGACAAATGATTTTTCCTTATTTGGTCTCATGGATTTTTTTTTTTTTTTTTCTGAGTGCATGCAAAAAGGTAAAGCTCTTCTAACACTTTGAAAATTGTTGCAAGACAACTTTAACTGGAATGCTGAAAGTCTAAACTTCATTTAAAATTTGTTTTATTCTGATAATTTTTTTCAGTGTGTGCCCCCGTTCCCCTGTCACTCCCCTACCTCCCCCCCATTAATTACAGTTTCACTATGAAACTACACTGGTTAATGAAGTATAGAACAGGAACCACTGCCTGTATTGNACAGTGGATGCACCTAGAGCTGCATCCAGCTCTAAGTGCCCATCACAGGAAGGACATTGAGAAAGTCCAGAGGAGAGCCATGAAGGTGATCAGGGAGCTCGAGCACCTCTCCTGTGAAGATGGGCTGAAAGAGTTTTGACCGTTCAGTCAGGAAAACAAAAAGCTCCAGATAGATCTTATAGCAGCCTTTCAATACCTAAAGGGGAGCTGGAGATGGACTATTTTACAAGGGCTTGTAATCATAGGACAAGTGGGAACAGCTTCAAACAGAAAGTGAGTTGACTTAGATCAGATAAAGGAGTTTTTTACAGTATGGTGCTGAGACACTATTTCAGGTTGTCCAGGGAATTTGTGGGTGACCTGGACATGTTCAAGGTCAGGCTGGATGGAATTTTGGTCCACCTGATCTAGTGGAAGGTGTCCCTGTCCATGGTAGAGGGGTTGGAAGTAGACAAACTTTAAGGTCCTTCCAACCCAAATAATTCTATGATTCTATGAAATATTGACATCAGATGATTGCTATTCCTCTTTTCCGTGGTAATCTTGGACCCGCTGTTTCAAGGACTTTTCCATTCAAGATTCAGGAACATTTCCACAAGACACGCATGTATACTGGAGCTATGGAAATTAATCTTTTGGCTATGTACCTTGAGTAGGTACACTTTAAACACTTGGAAAAGAGAACTTCCTGTTTGGTCACTTTACTCTGCAGACAAATGATTCTTCCTTATTTGGTCTCATGGATTTTTTTTTTTTTTTTTCTGAGTGCATGCAAAAAGGTAAAGCTCTTCTAACACTTTGAAAATTGTTGCAAGACAACTTTAACTGGAATGCTGAAAGTCTAAACTTCATTTAAAATTTGTTTTATTCTGATAATTTTTTTCAGTGTGTGCCCCCGTTCCCCTGTCACTCCCCTACCTCCCCCCCATTAATTACAGTTTCACTATGAAACTACACTGGTTAATGAAGTATAGAACAGGAACCACTGCCTGTATTGCAAAACTCTGTTTATTTTGAGAAAGGCCTAGGCTGTGTGCCTCCATCCAAGTTGTTTTTCCTGCTGTTTGGGTAAATCAGGTATTGGTGAGGCTGGGTCCATATCAGTCAAGCTCACCAAACAGCTGCATGAGCTAAGGTTTCTTAATTAAAACTTTATTTCCTTCAATGATAGACAGCAGAATGCCCAGCAGTGAGGAGCAGAAGCATGTGAGTTGTGGAGCTGGTCTCTACTACATATTGGAAACATGTAAAATGTATAATAGCAGAGTATAAGATCTAAAATAAATTGCCTGAAATAAATTATTCTGAATAGTAAGCCCTCCTCAGTGGTGAGCACCATTTGTCTAGAAGAAAACATGGTTTTGAAACCTTGCTTAGAGTGCAAGTATATGTTGTGAGCCACTTCAACTGCTGGAGCAGTGGTCTGGGTGCTGTAGTTTGATTTGGTTAATCTTTTTTCTTCCATTGTTTCAGGTGATCAAGAGAACCCAACAGGGCCAAAGAGCCTGTAATACTCGTTGTTCACATCTCAGCCTTAGATTCATCTTGCACAAGAAGAAATCCTTACATTTTATTGCTTATGTTGTTGACATAAGTAGCTAGAGATACGGTGTTACTTGAATCACTAGTGAGTTACCTAGATACCATGGGCATATTGACACCTGAAATTCCTGTAGCTGACCCCTGACTCTGGGGTTTTTTTTCAAAAAACATTTTTTGAAAAACTGTTGCAGAAAATAGAACAACCAAGTGTAGGCTTAATCTTTTCATCCTAGATATTATAGCTCTGTGTGGCACTCAGTTCTCTTTTGGTTTTACAGGAAGATATTGCAAGATGCATAGTATTATCTCTGATACATAAGTGTATTTTTTCATAAGAGTCCCATGTCAATAAGTACAGAATGCCAAGCTGTTATCTGAAGGGATTTGGGAATGTCAAAGAAAGCTAGAACTTTCAAAGAATTAAAATAAAAATCTTAGTATCATCTTGGACAAAAGAAGATTTCTCTGGTGTCCAACTATTTTTTCTTCAAATCTCTATACTTGTATCAAAAAAGAAAATGTAACTTTATGATTGTTTTCTTATATTCTGCAGAATGTATGTTGAGAAGTGGCTAGTACTGTTAAACAAACCATACAAATGGATGATTTCACCTTTTTTTTTATGGCTTTTTCAGGGAAATGGTTGAGTAATTTCTGATAATACATTGAAATAAATTTAATATAGCCTTAAGCAGAGAGAAGCATGAAAAAATCATTCTTAACTAGTAAAATTTGCTGTAATTGTAAGCAAGGGATAGAATTATAATAAGCATAATGCAGTCTTCCTTTTTATTGCAACACAAAAAAAGTAAAACTGAAGTTAAAGTTGTAGAGGGAGAGAAGTAGAGTACGTATCAGAGTCATTACTTCTACACATGGTGAAAAATATGTAAAATCATACTTGTGTGTGATCTGTTACTGCATCAATATCCAACAGGGAAAATTCAAAATTAATTTTGCATAATTATTTGATAGTTTTCTGTGATTCTTTTTTCGATTCAAATTGCTGTGGATGCAGATCTTATTATGTAGGTAGGAAGGATTGATCTGTGTATTGATTTTTGAGGGGTACCTAAAGTCATGTAGTCCTTTTTCCTTCATCTTCCCTTTTCTCTTCCCCTTCCCTGTGTAATTTCCCAGACAGAACCTTTCCAATAGAGATGAAGCATGTTTTTCACTTGTAGAACAGCAACACCCTAACTCTCTGAGACAGAACCAGCCACCATGAAACAAAACAAGATCAACTGGATTATCTGTCGTCCCCCCAAGAGAGAGGAGGCAGTAGGGCAGAAGGTCAAAAAAAAGAGTGAATGGAGACCATAGATAAGAGGGTCTGTATGTGGAAGGACAGTCAAGGGATGATGAGGATGGATGAAGACCCAACTCCATTGGAGGTATTACTGTGTCTGAACAACCCACACCTCCTATCACAACCACTTCCTCAACAACAACAACAACAAAAAAAGACAGGATGTAGTTGTAGGTGACTGCCTTAAAATTGGAATGGAGTCCAATATGCTCTGTGAAGGGTTAAGGACATCACCAGGAGGCTTCCTGGTAAGGCTCTTGGACTACTGCCCATTGCTAGTCTGCCACGGGGGTAGGGATGAAGTTGCAATGCATAGGTTTTGGGTGATCAAAACAGCCTTCAGGGCATTCAGATTATTGGCATGGAATGATTATACTCATGGACAATGGAAGGGCTGCGAATGTCACCTATCTGGGTTTTTGTAAAGCCTTTGCATTGTTGCCGACAACATCCCTTTCTCTAGATTGGAAACATGATTTGATGCATGGAGTCTTTGGTGGATGAGGAGTTGGTTGAATTGAGTTGGTTCCCCAGAGAGTAGTGGTCAATGGTTCTGTGTCCTTATTAACATCAGTGACAAGTGGTGTCCCTCAGATGTACATATTGGAAACAGTACCATTTGATGACTTAAACAATGACATAGAGAAAGGGAGCAAGTGTACCTCCAGAAAGTTTGCAAATGACATGAAGCTGAGTGGCATCATTGACACTCCTGATGGATGGGACACCATCCAGAAGGGCATGGTCAAGTTGAAGGAGTGGGACCATGGGAATCACATGAGATTCAACAAGACCAAGAGCAAGGTGTTGCACCTGGGTTGGGGCAACCCCCAGTTCCATCACAGGCTGTGGTATGAACAGATTCTTCTGAGAAGGACTAGGGGGTGCAGGTGGATGAGAGGCTGGACATGACCCAGCAATGGGCATTTGCAGCCTGGAAGGCCAATTGTGTCCTGGGCTGCATTCAAAGCAGTGTGGGCAGCAGGGAGAGGGAGGGGATTCTGACCCTCTGCTCTGCTCTGGTGAGGCCACACCTGGAACACTGGGTCCAGCTCTGAGGTCTACAGCACAGGAAGGACATGGACAAGTACATGTTGGAGCAAGTACAGAGGAGGGCCATGAATTCTAGTAATAGCACAACTTGTCCAACCAAATGCTTAAAGCCATAATCTCAGGAAGACCTTAAGATAAAGGCTATTGAAACTAAGGAAATTCACCAGTTAAATGTAATGTTTCATGCCTACTGTACTGTGTCTATTTGAGATAGAGGGTTTCTTTTTGTTTGCTTTTGGATGTGGGTTGGGGGTTTTTATATTTAAATTTTTTTTTTTTTTAATAGCAGGCTGTATGATGTTGTTTTGAATTTGTAACTGAAATACTGTTGCCAACACAACATGAGTATGTTTTGGCTGTTGCTGAGTATTCTTTGCCCAGCATAACGGTTTTCCCTTTTTCTTGCTTTCTGCCCTCACCTTCCCCTCTCTAGGCTGGACCCAGGCAGGAAGCTGGCAGGAGAGCTGACCCCAAAACACCAAGGGGATGGTTTAGGCCATATAACATCACAGTCAGCAATGAAAGCAATAAAAGCAATAAAAGGATAGGAAGAAGGATTAGGAACATTTGTTGTTTTGGCTTGTGTTTCCCCAGTTAATCATTATGTGTTATGATTTACTAGGGCTCTGCTTTGCAGGAGGCGGCTAAACAACTTCTAGCCCATGCTTCCACATGTAATTATTCCTCCTCTATTAAATAGTCTGTTTTAATCCATGAATATTCTTTTCTCTGTTCTGTTTTCTCCTCTTTCCAAGGGATAAAGGAGTGACTGGCTGGATGTGTAGGTATTTGCCCTACCCACCACAGGATTTTTTGTTGCACAATGGGGCTTAAGAGGTGCAAGATAACATCAGACTGATTGTAGTTTGAATTTATAGCTGTTATAACTGCTTAGCTGTTTATTGGCAGGCTCTAAGGCTTGCGTGAGGCCCATTTACTTTACTATATATTGCAGCCTGTGGCTTGCTGATGACCGTTTTTGGTTTTTGGTGTTTGATATTGTGCTTATCATTGTACTTTGCCATGCCATTTTGATAGCAGTATATTCCCATGTGCCTGGGCTGGTATATGACCCTGGCAATGCTTCCATTCATGTACTGCTATACCAGACATGAATGGAGTCAACTATGAATTAGATCAAAAACCCCTGAGGGGACTATGGTCCATGAATAAACCCATGCTGGAGCAGGCACACCCTCAGAGGAACTGCAACCCATGGAGGACTCATGCTGGCACAAGTGCAATGTGTGGATGTTGTTAAAAAGGTAACTCTATCACCTGGTCCAAAGGGAAAAGGGGTGCAGATTGTAATGGATGTACAATTAACCTTAGCATTTATACAAGTTGTAACTGATAGTTTGAGCTGTATGTTGTTGGAAGTGACATAGCAGGAGCAACCCAAGTGAATGGAGGACCAAACTCAGAGGGAACTGGGCAAGTGAGCTGGTGACAGCCTGAGCTGTCATTGCTTCTCAACAACACAGCAAGCCTTGTATTCTATTCTGTACTCTATAGAAGGCACCCCATCTATAACATCTATAACCTCGTCTGAACAAACTCAAAGGACTTTTCTCATCTTTCTCCTATTTTCTCTTCATCCTAACGGAGAGGTGAGTGAGCAAGTAGCTGTCTGCATATTTGTGTATTGGCTGGGATTAACCACCACACTTACTTGTGTGTTACAAGATACATTTAAGAAAACTTCTCTCTGGATGTGTTTGTCACTTCTCCCTTGCAGAAGCCTAGAGTTCTTCCTTTTAGAAAGAAATTAACTATTGGATGCTATTGGAAACAGAAACTTAACCAAAAAAGGACCTTTCATGTGATCCAGTAGAGTGTTTTTTGTTATTGATAAGAGAAATGCTCCTTCTTGATTTCCTTTATGTTTTAATTGAGTTATGTTACTTGGTTTTGGTATCTTTTCAGCAGAAAGACATGTTGAGTTAAAACTTAAACTAGCATTTAATTAAGAAAATGTGAGAAATCACTCAAATTCCTCACAGTTTGTAAATGGACAGTGAATGGGTTATTTATGCAGAGACTTCAGTTTTGGCTTGACATGCTTTAATTTGCAATTAATCAAGTGGTAAAAACACCATCAAAGAGAAATTGCTTATGTTTGCAAATGAGCTTTATGATGATTGTGGAATGAGAATTTGAAGAGAATTGTTGAGAACCTTCCACTAAGAGTTTTACAATTTTATACATATGATTAAAACTAGGCCTCCTTTTCTATCCTGTAGATTAAAAAGGACCAGCACTGAACAACATGACTAACACTAGTAAAATCAAGCTAGCTATAGTACTAAGGACCATACATAAATGGATGGGAGGTCAATGAAACCTAAGTCAGCTTATCTTTCTTTTCCACTTGTTTTGGTTTTGAATAAATAATTCTTCAATTTAGAGTATGTATGGTAAGGACCTTAGCCACTCTTGAAGTATGCTTATAACTGACTGGACGTACAGAATATCTTCCACACCAGAGAAGGATAGCAAATTTTAGACAGCAAATGATAGAATATGATAGCAAATATTTTTTCCTTGTAAGAATATGGCAATGCCATTTAATTCCAGTGACTTATTCTACTGACTATCCTTCTTTTTGTCGTGAAAAAGAAATATACAAGGTCTAGCCAAACAATTGACATCAAATTTTCTAACATTTTTATGGCCTTTTTGTCCCTGTTTACATCAAGAAGAAAAGTTTATTTTGTGGAATTAAGCACCTGAAATCCAAGCTTTTTGACAGACAAAGCTCAGGCTGATGATGCAATTCTTTTCTGCTTAAGTATGAGAGTTGTGGAGCTGAGTTGGTTTTTTTAGGTGCTTCTTTATTTATATATATTATTGTTTTTAAAAAGAGATTGCTAAGTGACAGAGATTTTAGGTATATCAGGTGAAAGAATAAGCTTTACGTACCTTTGCCAAGATAATCCTTCTTTGTGGCTCTCTTGCTCAAATCTCTTGGTTGAAGAGAGAGGGATTTAGCCTTTTGGATCAAATGTAAGCATGTCTGTTGACCTGGATTTAGAAATATCTGATAACTAAGGCATAGAGTATCACACCTTAAGCTCACTCAAACAATGGTGCCAGTATTCAGTGGTTCAGAATTTTGTTAAAAGGCAAGACCCAATAAATAAATAAGTAAAAGAACAAAAGAGGAGAGGACCTGCTGGGCATGAGGTAAATTTTCTGATTCATCTTTTAGCAAATAGGGCAGTGTTGCAATCAGTGACAGCAGAACACATGCTGGGGCAGTCATTGGAGCAGAAATTTCATGTTGGTGGATAATCTCTTTCAAATATGAAAGAAAAAAAAAGTAATATTTGAATATAGTAATTCTTTCTAGTTGAAAAACTGATTGCATGTGAAATCATTGATTTACTTTTAACTGTGAATCATATCTTTGGTGTAGTAAGTAATCCTAGACTCCTTTGCATAGATACACATTTAATTGAGATCAACTCGTTGCTGCTTCTCTCATTACTCTAATTTCTCTATGTACAGAGAAGAGTAACTTTTCAGAAAACGTGTAATATTTTGATATCTGATGACAACTACAGGAAAATAACAGAACGAGTAACAAGTCAGGCTTTAACAGAGCAATGGATGATTTGTGATAATAACTTTGAAACATGGATTTCATGGAAAATGGTGTTTGCAACACCATTCCCTTGACAGATTCGATATTGTAGGTGGAAACACTTGGTCAAAATCTTCACTACTTTTCTTCTGTAGTGTCTATATCTTTTTGTATTTAACATGACAATATTCAATTGCTTTATTCTTATACAATCGACTAATATATTTGACTTGTATTGACGTACTTGAAGGCTCTTTTAATAGGATTTTTGTGTGCACAAAATCCACTGATACCTCACTAGACTGCCTTGTTTTTCATAATGGCTTTGTTGTGGCTTTCTTATGTTTGAACATAAGAGCTATTACAGAGACTCTGCATTTGAACTTCGTGTCCCTAACAGTCAGTAAGTTGACAAGCCCTTCAGCTCAAATAAATGCTGAAGGTAATACATCCTTCCACAACGTGTAGGGAAATCTTTCAGTATAACAGACTACTTGAAAAAACCAGAAACTTAAATTGATTAATGATGGCACATACTAATTATACAGTAGTTTTCCTTGTCAAGATACTTCAATCATTAATTAATTTTCAACACCTTGCTACCCTCATTTGTTCCACCATTTGCTACTTCACACTTTACTCCTCTTTTCTTCCATCCCCTAATTTTCCGTTGCAGGTAATGCAATCTCACTGTGTTTTCCTTACATCCATTTGGTGGTTATCTATAAGCACCATCTGATTCTTCAGTACATGTTTCAATGCACACTCATCATTGAGCATAAATCATAAACCTATAGAACATTTAATGTGCTGGATTTGAATGTGCATCAGATTCTGAAAAACTTACCATAAAGTGATCTGAAATATTTTCAGTGGGTTCTAGATTTAGGACTGCTGATTCACTGGGAGGTTGTCGTATATAAAAATTGCTACTGTATAAACAAGTAGATGATAATAGCTTCAGCAGTGTAAATAAATACTTACAATTAATTCCCCTTTCAACTTGAGAACTTAAGAGTGTGGAAATATTAATAAATGTATTATGAAATGATCAGTTTGCATCATAAATATGAATTTTCATTCCCTAGAATATTAGAGAGAAACAGCCAAAATTTGTTTTAAAATTCAGTAAGTCAAACATCATAAATCTATTGTAGAGCCAAAATATGGGACACAGGAAGATAATGCTTTATTTTGGGATTTTGTGACTGGCTTCAGAGAAAAGCATTGCTTGCACCATCTCTCCTGCAAAAGGGATGGAACTGAAATGCAGATACACCTGAGCTCTATCTGGATTTAGATGGAATGTTTTGGGCTGCAAAGGACCTTAAACATCATCTAACTACAATCCCCCTGCTGTGGTCAGGGGCACATACCACTACACCAGGCTGCCCAAATCCCCATCCAGCCTGGCCTGAACACTTCCAGGGATGGAGTATCCATAGCTTCTCTGGGCAACTTACTGCAGTGCCTCACCAGCCTCACAATAAAGAATTTCTTCTGTATACCAAGTCTAAATTTCTCCTCTCTCAGCTTGAAGGCTTTCCCCGTTGTCCCATCTCCAGTTCTTGATGAAGAATCCTTCTCTCTTCCTTCCCTGTAGGCCCCCTTCAGACACTGGAAACTTACTATGATCTCCACGTAATCTTCTCTTCTCCAGGCTGAGCCTCCCCAGCTTCTTCACCTTGTCTTCAGCCTAGAGGTGCTCCAGTTCCCTTTTGGAATCCACTAAGTACAGCAATGGGCTTTCTTCCCTTTTTTGTAGGGAATGTTAGGTGTCCTTTAGGATAAGGATCCATTTCAAATAATTGACATCTGTGACAACTTGTAAATTCTTGTTAGTGTTTCATATCTACTTGAGAAACACTATCTCTGCTCATTTATAATTTTATGAATACTGTCAAAAGTATGAATTCTCCATTGACTTCACTTACAGAAGCAGCTACTTCCAATATTTTAAGTAGTCTGGTTGATGTTTGTCCTCATTTCAATTTGTTTATTACAGATATATAAAACTATGCAGGGTATTCTGTGTAGCTGGTATTCTCCCCATCCCAAAACATACACAGTTGCAGAAGTGTTATTAAAATCAAAGGTTTCTACTTAAGGTAACAAACTACAAGGTAGAGACACTTTATTAACTCATGGCTTCAAAATGGGGAAAACTGATGGTTGTACTGGATGTTTGCATAAACATTTCTGACTTTGTCATGGAGGCACATTGCTTATACACTGCATATAGAGAAATTGTGTTGCTTTAAGTTCTCTGAGGCTGTTCCACATGGGTTTATTGGCACTGAATTCTCAAAAACTGCTTAACTTTGGTCTTGAATTCAGAGTTTTATAATCTCTACCTAACTGTATTTACCTAATCTAGACTACGTTAGATCCATTATCTTTCATCTGCTTTGCAATGTGTTGGTCTATAAAGCATTATCTACATTTATGATCTGAAAGACTACTTGATTAGTGTTTTGTGTTTGAATTTTTCTTTCCTTCCCAGCAAAGTGGGAAGGATTTTGTGGTTTTGGTTTGGCTTTGGGTTTTTTTTCTCTGATTATTTTTAATCACATGTTTAATTTATTTTTAGCAGCTGGTTTTCTCTAATGAACCTGTTGACATGAAGTCTATAGAGATAGAAGCCCAGCCCCTTTTCATGTTTAAAAAATATAGGAAATTCTGTTCATCGGTTATTTGTAACTGAGATTTTTTAAACTCCAAACAAGTTAGGGCTTTATAGCCCTATCACATCATCAGAACTGAAATAGATCTTACTCCTGTGAGGATTTCTGTAACAGAAGATTTTAGTTTTTCTATCAAACAACAAAACACCCATGAGGTCTTTCTTTACATTACAATGGGAATCTAGCGGAAATCTTAGGAAGTAAAAGATTGTGCGTCTTTCATTTGCAGCTAGAAAACTGTCTGTTCTTGAAGTTCTTTTCCAGTATAGATACTGACAATTCCCCTGAATGAGCCTACTGAGCTACACAAGAATCTTTCTTTTACCTAGGGTACTTAGTACCTTCTGTACTAAGGACCAATAGTTCTGGGTCACCAAGTAGATGTTATCTTCAATGCTTACTACTACTTCATTTTGTGCTTCACATTGCCTTTTCTATAAAAATAAGTATTTCTCTGCCAAAATGAATTCTTTCTTATCAACATGTCCAACTTCATCTTTAGATTAAAAACTAGTTCTGAATTTATGTCTTCAGAAATTCTTGGCCGACCAGAAAAATCTTACTACACAGGTGTATTGGTTTGGCATGGCCTGGTTTTTGGCAGCAGAGGAGTCACAAAGGTGGCTCCTATGAAAAGCTCCTGGAAGCTTCCACCATGTCCAGCAGAGCCAGTGGCTGATGGCTCTGAAGGTGGACATGCTGCTGGCCAAAACTGGGCCAATGAGAAAGGCTGGTAATGCCTCTGTGATGACACATTTAAGAAGAAAATCAAAACAAAGTCACAGGGTTTTTGCTCCCAGTCAGAGGAGAGAACATGTGAGAGAAACAACATGGAGACACCAACCATTGGAGAAGGAGGGGCAGGAGGTGCTCCAGACACCAGAGCCGAGATTCCTCTGCAGGCCGTGGTGAGGACCAAGGTGAAGCAGCTGTGTCCCTGCAGCCCATGGGGAACCATGGGGGATGCAGTGATCCACCCACAGCCCATGGGGGAAGTGCGCAGTCTGGAATGGGTGGATGCCTGGAGGAGGTTGTGATCCAGTGGGAGACCTGGAGGAAAGGGAGGGCCCTGCTTCCAGGCTCGAGCAGCCTGTCCTTGAAGGACTGCACCCCGTGGAAAGAGAGACCCATGTCACAGCAGTTTTGGGAGGACTGTGTGCCCATGGGAGGGACTAACGTTGCTGCAGGTGCGGTGTGGCTGCTGCTCCTGAGAGTGGACCCACACCTGGGAAGCTCACGGAGAACTGTCTCCCGTGGGAGGGACCCCACGGTCTCACAGGGGAAGGACTCCTCTCCCAGAGCAGCAGAAGAAAATCTCTGTGATGAACTGACCAAAACCCCCCATCTCCCTACTCTATTGGTGGGAAAGAGGGAGGGGCGGGGGCAGGGGGAGAAGGTATTTCAAGGTATTTTATTTCTCATTTTCTTAGTCTGATTCTGTTAGTAATAAATCTACTTTGCAACTTAATGTTGAGCCTGTTTAGCCCTTGAAATATTTCTCCTGGACCTTATCTCACTCATGAAACCTTCATTAATTTTTTCCCCCCTCCTTTACCCAGCTGTGGCAGGGGAAGGTGAGTGAGTGACTCTCGTGGGTGCCTGGCATTGGGCCAGTGTCAAACCACAACAGGTGATAGGCATGCAGCTGGAGAATGCTTGGCATGGTCTAAATAGGTCCATTTTTTAGCAACAAATATGAGGAATAGAAATATTCCTCGTATACTCCTAGTGTAAATTATCAAGGCCATTCAATTTTCAACAAAAAACCCAAGAAATGTAATGTTTTACCATTTTATTTCCTGGGCCTGAAATGCTGTCCAATGGTAATCACAATTGTTCTACCTAAAAAATAAAACAATGATTAAGCTATCATTAAGAATCTCTTAATTATAAAACTTTCTGGAAAGATTATGCAAGACTGAATAATGCTGATCTAAAGTGATGAATGAGATGGCATGTGATAGACATGGAAACTAGTAAACATGATTATAGCAAAATCATTGTCTTAGAATTGATGGGGTAAAATACAGATTCGATTAGATTTCTGCCTTAACCCTTTTTAACTGGGAAAAATAGACTGAAAGGAACTGATGGATGTTATTTTAGTAAACCGATAAGGTAATTACCCACAGGATTGTGCTATTCTGATAGATTTGCTGATGAGCAATATTCCTCTTAAATTAAGTGTAAGAAAAGACTGGTTTGATCTTTATAAAGAAACTGCTCATTAACATAAAACATTTTGCTTTCACTGTACAAGTTTAGAATTGAATAACTTGGGGGCTAATTAGCCTATCTATATTCTGAGGTGATTTTAAGAAAGATATGCCATGCCAAAATTCTGGCCTATGCTGTGTAGTTAAGTGTAGTTTTTGTTTGGAAGAGTAACTATAGACTCATCAGTGCCATAACAGTTACCTGTTTGTAGCTCTATCAAGCCCACAGGTAGTGTTTAAATGGGCAGGTTTCACTGAGGTTCTTTCTAGGAAATTGTCTTAAATGAAAGGAAAAAATTGGTCGAGCAAAATGGTTATGTACTGGGATAGAGCTCCTGAAAATCTCCATTTTAAAACAATCTTTTAGACTTTAGACTTAGTCTTTTTAGAACAGAAGGAGAGGAATATGAAGTAAGGTCTTTGTCAAGGGAGAAACATTTGTTTAGTTGTGGGACCACTTCCATTTCAGACTTAACTAGCCTATAGCAAAAGAGGAGGGGAGAAGAAAAGATTCCTAGTTTCAAAAGGAATCCAAGAAGCTCTCTTTTGTCTTTAAGCTTTTTTGACTCTGCAGAAGGGAGGGCTTACAGGTACCGTCTGAAGGCAATAAATATTGTCGTATGTATTGTCACTGCTCGATTCTTGTTTAAATCAGATAATAGTTGTTGATTTAGTATCAACATGTAATTATCAAGTAATCTGACAAATTCAAGGTCAATATCAGCAATACAACAGAACACTATCTTTAGATACTTATACAATTTTTACAACTTTCTCAACATGTTTCTTTAATCCTCAGAAATAGCAACTTTCCAAAGTCCTAATGCCATTGCCAGAGAATCTGTGGATCACTACACTCACACACATTCTTGAACAGGTACTTCTATTTCACCATCCTTTCTGGAAGAGGTGCAGGTGCTGCAGCTCAATCTGCATCCATGTAACCTTCCACGACCTGCTGACCACACAATGGTGAGATACCTCTCTACGAGGTCACATAGGTCGTCTTGAGGTGGGAGGCCCTATCAACCCTCTAAGTAGTGCAGGCTACACTTCTGAGTGAAGCTGCTTCATCAGGTCCAGGCAAAGGTACAACAGTGGTGAGATGACATCTAGCTGTGACAAACCCATTCTGAATGGCTGCTCTGTTACCAAGGTGTTTCCCTCAGTTGCTGTTAAAATCTCACCCTTCCCTTCAAGCCCATTCTTCTTTCTTAAAAGTCTTCTGATATTCCCCTGGTGTTTAATTTTGGCAGACAGTAGTCTCTTGCAAGCTTTGTTAAATGCCTCACACTGATAACACTGTTATCAGGCTTTTGGCAAACACTTGGTGAAAATTTTGCATGGGTCATTCATATATGCTCTCCATGCTCTCATGTCATGTCAGCTATTACTATCCAGATGACATCGCCTTGTGAATTCCCCATACTTAGATTCCAAAGTCTTGCATGAAATTAGATGATGGCCTAATTTATACAAGTTGTCCTATTTATTGGCAGGAGACTGTAGTTAGAAGTAATGTGTCAGACCAAATAATGCATCTGGGAAAATTAGATGTTTTGGAAACATTATTCTTCTTGGGTTTTTCCTGATCTTTTTGTGTAACGTGGTTTTGCTTCCTATAAATTCTCTCCCTCTGTGAGTTTTAGGCAAGGCCCACAGAGTCCACCAAACTGTTTTGTTTAAATCCAAGACACAGATAAAAGGGATATTTTAGAAAGGGAGTTTTTCCAAGTTCAGGGTAGGTGTGGGATTCATCAGAATTGATGCCTATTGTGCATGGCTGAAAGGTTTCATCTTCACAAAGGTGTAATGATCAGCCTGCTTGGCCCCACAGGCCAAAGGAAAAACAATGCTGCAACACACTTAAACTGAAGTAGGTTATTTTCAGAAGCCTAGATAGCTTCATTGAGAGTTCACTTTTATACATGTAAGGTCAATGGGTATGAAGAAGTCTAATTGAAGTCTTTCCATGTGCTACCAGTTTCTTGCAATGTAATCTTCCCTTAAGTAATGCATACTTATTCTATAACAAATTACCTCTAACAACTTAAGTGCATATGAGGAACCAAGGAACATAAAT
Organism: Ploceus nigricollis; assembly: GCA_013399945.1. Lineage (NCBI taxonomy): Eukaryota > Metazoa > Chordata > Aves > Passeriformes > Ploceidae > Ploceus > Ploceus nigricollis. The sequence continues at coordinate 264,544 of VXBC01009301.1, forward strand.
ATTTCTCTTGTGCTGTTGGGAATTTTTTTTAAATGGATATCACTAAGGCTAGTAATACAAATTCATTTTCAGATAAGGACAGATGTATGGATGTCACAGATTTTTCGGTTTCCATTGTTCTTGAAAATGGTGATTCTGATTTCTTAGGTGATAAACATTTAATGTTACAGGAATTCTAAATGAATTTTGGGTTTGGTGATATGATTAAATATGACTATGATGAAGGCAATAATAACAAGGTCAGTTGGTCTCCGATTCAACATCAGTGATGCACAGTCTGTTGGAGGGGCAAATATAAGATGAATTTTGTTAAGGTTCAGGTGACGTTATTTCTTCATTATTTTCCACTATCATGAGCAAAGATAGTGATTTAGAGTGACTCAGCTTGCACTTACCTGAAGAATATCTGTGTACCCAGACATCTATGCACCAGCAAATTGTTATAGTCCAAAAAATGTGAATGGCAGCTACTCCAGAATTTATCAAAAATCTGAATGAAAGAATTTCTCCATTCAAAAAAACCACTACTCTGAACTAGGGAATGTTTTATTCATTAATGATGAATGATAGCTGATGTTCAGTTGTAATTTTTTGTAGTGTTTTTCAAAATCTGTAGTATGCAATACACTATTTAGAAACACAGTGTATTTCTTGGTTATGGTTCACTGCATACATGTACTGTTTGCTTTTCCATGTGGTGTAGTATAACTCCTGATCCTGACTCCATGACTTTGGGGCTTCTGTGGCAGATGATTCTTGTGCAATTATTAGCACAAGAAAGAAAGTTGCTTCGTTTTATCAGCACCTTATCTTAGGATCAGAATCTAGTTCACTACAAACAGTTGCAGAAAGTGAAAGGCAAGTACAACTGATTCAAATTAATTACTTTTATTCACAAAGAGACCTCATTGATATATTACAACTCTTGAAAGTTGTTTTCAGAAATCAGTTTCAGTACTGCAAAGTACTTAAATTTTCTGATTATGTTAGAGAATCAGGGTAGAATTGTCTTGGTTTGAAAGACAGTTGTCTACCAAGGAAGGCAGGAACCTCCCTTGGAATGGAGAGTATGACTCCCTTCCCATCCAATTATTATAGCTTTGAAATTAAGGGGCTTTCAGGCAAATATATGGGAAAAGGAATATGATTTCTTTGCCAGTGTGTGTATGTGTAACCAGGCAAGCACACAACGACAATGCCAGCACACCAAAGGAGAGCAGAAATCCCAAGGAAGTCTCTTCCCGCTCTGTCAGCACTTTTGGTGCGGTTCCGGTCGCAGCCGGCAGGGGCGCTGCTGGCTCCCGCTGGGCCGGGCGGGTGCGCTGATTCCCCCGCGCCTGCAGGGGGCGCTGTGGCGCGGGTCCGGCCCGGCTCCCTCAGGGGTAATGGCGGACGGGCTGGCAAAAACGGGCCCCAGCAGGAACCTTGGAGCAGCAGCTGGAACGTCAGGGCGGGCTCACCTGGGGCAGCAAGCAAGAGGCAGCAGAAACTCTGCAGCTGTAGCTGGAACCGTGGGGTGTCCCGGCAGACGGGATGTGGAGCCAAGGTGTGGCAAAAAGCCGGAGCTGTGGCAGAGGAACACCGGGGTTGGGCAGTGGCAGCCTGGCTCCCGAACACAGCCGAGAGAGACTCCCTTGGAGGGGGAAGGGGCTCAGGGTCCCGGGGCTTTCCCTGAGGCACCCAAGCAGATGGTGAAAGTTCTTTTCTTAGTGAGGTCCCAGTGTAATGGCAGCTCTTACAAGCAGAGCTCCACTCACGGTAGAAGAAAACAGGAGACAGAACCCCGCAGTGGTGCTGAGTTCTCCCCACAGCAAATGCAGCCTGTCTCCCCCTCCAAAGCCGACAGGGAAGAGAGCTAGGAGCTGCACCCAACCCCTTCGTCCAGCCCAAACCTCCAGGTATCTCTGCTGCTCCAAGAGAAACCCCTCAGATAAGAGAAGTGCAGCCGGGTGCCCTCCTCCCCTGGGCTTGGCAGCTTCTTTTGCCTCTCCTAAGTACCAATCGTTACAGTTTCTTAGTGACAGATGGGACAAAATTCCATGACAGAAAGAAACAAAAGGAAAAATCCTAAACCCCAACAAGAATTTATGTACAATATTTCAGCGTGATAACATCTATGAAAGCTTTTAATGCATTTTGGCAAAGAAGTTATTAATGCTTATTTTTAAAAAATAATATTAGATTCAATAGGAAACTTACTGTTAAATGTCTGTCAGTCTTCAGAAAACAAGAAGCTTTCTAGATATTATTTAGCTGTTGATAGTTATTACTGAAAACATTCAACTAACTTCCTTAGAAGTATTGTGTAAATCTCATTATTCTTGAAAACAGGCTGTGCTTTCATGTGCATCAGCTGTATTATCCTTGCCTATACAGGATTTGATGTCATCCACAAATGCTGCTTGTGGACATACTAGAGATTTAAATCATAGTGGACTAACACTGTAGAGGATGGACTTAGTCCATGTCCTCAGCAGTAAATTTCTTTAATATCCCTTTGTATTTTTAGATTAGAAATTTGAGGGATGATGAAAATATATTTAAAACTCTGAAATTACATGGATAGTCCAGTTAAAAAAAAAAAAAATCTCCCTCCAATGGCCTTACTCATTGAGATGAAACCATAAGCTAGATCATGTCATCTGTGACTTGCTTCCTATTGGGCTTCTGAGCTATATCCTAGAAGTCTTGTCATTCTGCTGCATATTTGGCAGTATAACCTGGATCAGGGATGAGATAGAAGCAAGAGTATGGGATACTATAACAGCATGGGTCTTGCTTAGAGGTTCATAGTGAAAGTAACCCTATTTACTGTAAGTGATTGCCCTGAGATCTGCATCTGCTCTCTTCCTTTCTGTTGCTAACAGTACTTCCTATTTCTATGCCTATGCTTCATCACCAAATTATTAAGTGAAAATGAAGTCTTACAACTCATTAGATCTTAATATATCAGCCATACACACCAAACTCTGAGGTATCTAGTCACACATATGTTGGATTTCTGTTGCTGGCAACCCACAGATATTTTAGTTACTGCTGACTAGCACTTACCCTAAAGTCAAGGACTTTCCAGTTTCCCATGCTCTGCCAGCCAGCAGGTGCACAAAAAGGCAGGAGGGAGCACTTGAAATTAAGGGGTTTTCAGGCAAATATATGGGAAAAGGAATGCCAGTTCTTTGCCAGTGTGTGGCAGTTGACCCAAACTGGCCAAAGGAATATTCCATACCATGTACATGAACTCATGGGAAGTGGCCAGGAGGTACTTAATGCTGCTGGGGGATGGGCTGGGCATCAGTCAGCAGCTGCTGAGCAGTTGTATTGGGCATCTCTTGTTTCTCTAGGGTTTTAGTCCTCTCTCTCTTTTACACTTTATTATTATTATTTTGCTTTCTTTCAATTATTAAACTGTTCTTATCACAAGCCATGGGTTTTACCTTTTCATGATTCTCCTTCCTATCCCCTTGGAGAGTGTGCATGAGTAAGAGGCTAAAGGGTATTTAATTGCAAGCAGAGGTTAAACCAGGACATGTCCATACAGAAAATAAGTCTGAAAGCATGGCTTGAAGTATAGCCAGAAGGAATTCTATGAAGTCCATGAAGCTGTGTGTGCCTGTTTGATGATGTAGTGTACAGGGAGACTCTTCAGAGCAGGCTGCCACATGGACAGGAGGCATGCTGTGATCCCAGCTGCTATGGGGACTGCTCACTAGAAGCAATCCAGTAGGAATTGGCACTGCTCTTCTCTGTAGCAGAAGTCTTTTTTCTCCCTATGGAGAAAGGCTCTCCCTAAGTTTCCCTCCACCTCTGTGTTTTCACATTACCTATAGCTTTGAAGAACTAGGTGTCTGCAAACATTTCAAAACTTTATCTAAGTATATAATGGGAAATGTTTTAATACAACCTGCAGGCCCAGCTGGCATTGATTCTTTAGACACCTGAGCACCTCTAGAAATGTGTCCCTTGGGAACTTTTGGCTACTTTTCTGCATGCACACAAACACACACACACACACACACACACACACACACACACACACACACATATATGCATAAATATATATATATATATGTGTGTGTGTGTGTTTGTGTGTGTGTGTGTGTGTGTATGTATTTATTGGGTGACATTGAAGGCTGTAATCTACTCAAGTAGGCTAAATGAGGTTAGAGCTTTCTTAACACTGACACAAAGCAGCCTATGGCCAAATTATTTTAAACTGACATATGAAATACAAAGTTTGCTCTTAAACCATCAATTAGTATGGGCAAGAGTCCTTCTCAACTCTTAAGCTGCACCTAGAAGTTTTTTAGGAGAGAAATAGGGGCCATTTAAAAACCTAGCATTAGAAATAACTGGATTTCTGTGTATAGAAATATTCCCTGGTGCTTTAATTTACTACTGTGCATGTTATCAAAGAAATGTTTGATTTGCTGAACTTGAGTTTACTCATAACTATGTGGGAAGCATGTGACCATGTACTCTATACCGTACAACATTTCCAAATGGCAAGCAATTCATCCTTTCCATTAGTTAACAATCAGAATTTCTGGTGCTAGAACACTTCCCTTTGGCGTATATGAGTACACATTAAAAAAAAAAAAAAAGAGGGAAGTCATTAGGAAATCCTTGCTGGCTGTTGTCCATACCTTATTTTAGCTTGTTCAGCAGCTCATGGGATAAAATTTCTTCACTCCAGAGTAAGTTTTCCCATTAGCAAATTAAGAGGAAGAAATGGTTAGGTAATGAAAAATTCTTGGTTTGAAATGTTCAGAGATGAAGTCCAGTATGACATGTAATAGCATTAGTTTGTCACAGATTTATGCGACATATTGATTACCTAATGGCAATAAAAAGAAAAAATTAGGATGCTGCAGACAGTCTGTGATGTCTGCGCCAGAGACACTGTGATCCATTACTGATTTGCGAGATCCTAAGAAGGAGGACATGATAACACTAATAAATCCACAGCGAAGAAAAGACTCTCATATCCTGACACTAATTTTACCATGCTCTTTATGGAAATATATGCTGGAGAAAAGAAAATGTTTTATGGAAGAAGACTTGTATGAGCAAGGGGATGAGTATCAGAACTTCTGGATTGTAAATATATGAAATTCTGTAATAATATTTCCATTTGTCCCACTTTTAGAAGAAAGAAACAGCAACTATTTGTTGGTACCCTGAGAAGAGTGAAACATTTCTTGGCAATCCACTTGAGTCTTGTCCTGGTTTAGGGCAAATTTGGGGGAAAACCTCCAGAAGGAGCCCCCCAGAAAGCAAACCCCCACGGCCCCGCCCCCCACCTGGTTCGGGAAGAATTTCCTNTAAAAGTGAAAGCCAGAGCAAAAAGCAAAAGCAGCACTATGTACTGCCCTGTCTGTGTGTGGCAGACTGTGGGGGAGTGAGCAGGCTGATAACAAAACCAAACTTCACTTTTCAGAGCCAGTCTTGAAGGCACAGAACATAATATCCAGCATAAACAGAGCAGACAACTGGGGATACGAGCATCATAACGTCACCCTAGGACAAGTCTATAAACGACAGCTGTATATTTGTGGCAGTAAAAGTTCCTGATTTCCTGGAATACGTGGTTAATTTTGATTACAGGACTCATTCTCCCAGTTTATGTTTTATTTCTGTGGCACTTATCTGGTACAAGATACAGAATGTATATGGCATTTATGCTATAACTATATGAAGGCATTCAGGGATTGCCTTAAGAGGTTAATAGGCAATAAACTTATATAGTGGTGGCTGACCTTCCTGTCCTTGCAGGCTACTCATCAGAAACTTCCCGTTCTGGAGAGCTCTGAGATTCATGTCATGTCTTGGACTAATGAGGAAAAATGGAGCTTTCAGGGGAGTTCACAGGAAGGAGGTGCTAGAGGTGTGCTAGAGTAGAGCAAGCCAGGAATGGCCTTTCCAGGATTTACTTATTTGTTTCCTCTACAGCTGGGGATCTCTACTGCCTGTTCCTAGCATGGCCTCACTCCTAGCTATATAGTGCTCATAGCCTCTATATCGGAGCATCACTAGTTGAGAATAAAGTGAGAGCCAAAGGTTGACTATAGTATAAACGAACTTCCTGATTTCATACCTGAAACACCAGATAAAATTCCAGACTTTTCTGTATTTATCCTCTTCAGAACCTTACATAAAAATATTTATTACATAGAGGAAAATTTAAAGTTACCAGCTACTCTGATTTCTAAGTCTAACCATACAGCAGACACCTTCATCTACTGGCTTTGTGAAAAAAACCAAAACCTTCTAATGCAAGATCAGAAGCTGATCCTTAATAGTGGCTATGAATGCAGGAAAATCCTTGTTTTTTTCTCTCCTTTGACCTGTAGAAAAAGTAGTGACATTTTTCCTGACGTGAAAATGCCACCACTATATTTCTGCTGCCAAAGTGCTCTAGCAACCAGAGACTAACAGAGCAGTCTTCTTTAGCTAACTTGTATGTAAAAACTACATAACCTGTTTTGGCCATTTCACAGCTCCTCTGGAAATAATTCTTAAAGATATTCAAAAGCAATTTTAAATATGGTTTGTATAAGAAATTTTTATTGCCTCTTATATTTAAAATCTCTATCAGGAAACAAGATCATTTATGCTTAAATGCCCTAGAAAAGCAATCCTGTCCTCATTATCCAAGCCACCAGTCCAGAGACAAAGGGTAGAAACAAGAAACAAATTACCACATTGACACCCAGATCTTTCCTATTTTGTCTTGACAGCATTTCATTTATATGGTGGTGTATTTTTCCCTTGCAGCTATTGCCTCCTGTTACTCTTTAAGGTAATTGAAGCTGGGCCCAAAAGACCTTAGAGGCTTGTATCTTCTCCTCACATTAGTGACACTTCAGTGATAAACTTGAACTTAAAGTTACTGAGGCGTAACTGAGGGTTCATTTGATAGCTAGTGGTTTTCAGCAGCACTGCAGGGCTTCGGAGGCTCAGCGTGAGCGAGATTGTTAATGTCCTGTGAGGGAAAACAATAACACATTTCATTAATGCGTTCATGTGTGAAGCATCCATTAGTGCACTGGAGGTATTAATGACGTTATGCTTTAAACTGACATGTGGGGCATGACAGGAATTGCAAGGTCTGATGAGAACAGATGACAAGATAAGCAAATATTTGAATGGCTTCATTTGCCTGCAGGTCAAACCATGGTGCAGGGAAACTGAGAAAGCTAAAACCTGGGAGAGATTAGTGTTTTTCTAGCATGGACTGAACCACAGGAAAACTTAAGAAAGATTGTTTACTAAGTAAATAGAGAGGTCAGTAAGGACAATAGATATGTAAAAGGTACAAGCTTAATTATTGGTGAGTCTCAGTTTGTAATTTGAGTTAAATTGCTGAAGCCATGGCACAATTCAAGGTATAGATATACAGACAAATATTTTGATTTTATGGATATTCTTTTGACTTTCAGTAATTCCCCTCTTTCTGCCTGATGTGAAGGTTTAAAATTTATAGCCAAATAAGCTGCTGACTAAATCAACAGAACCATTGCCTTTGTGCCAGAAATGAGTTTGGCAATGAGATTTTAATAAACTAGTTTGTCTGCAGGCAAGCAGTAGTTGTTAGAGTTGATAGGATTATTATTCTTCTCTCATTGTCATGCACATTCTTTATTTGTCAGGTTTGAACTAGTTGTGAATTAGTGGATAAAGGCCTGTTCCCATTTTGGACCTGTGTTGGATTGCTGCAGGAGGCTCACAGTGCGATGGATTTGACAGCTGCAACTCAGCCGTTAGATGACAGCAGTGCACATCTCAATGCCATCCAGCATAATTTAACATGAACAATCTGACATGCTTGGCAGATCCTTGAAGAAGGGGGAGGAAAAGGCCACTCCTTTGCTACCTCTGATTCAGAATGATTTCGTACAGCCAGACTTTTCAGAAGCAGTAACACGCACTAGCTGGCTAATGCAATGAGGCTGTGCATCATGACTTTTGTGTAAGTGCTACTGTGCAAAACCAAAGCAAAAAACTTTTGCATTGCCAGTTCTCTAGGATCTATGGCTAAAAACCTGTACATTTTGTTTTTATATCTTCAATGCACCTTCATCTAATTTATTCATGAACACTTCTCCATGCCTCACTATTCTCTGATTTTCATCTTTTAGTGCAATGTAGTGATTTCCTGTCCAGGCCTTTGTGCTTGTACATCAATCAGTCTTGTAATATTTTAAAAAACTAAGCAAATATATCTGACAATTTTTCACACTGAAATTCTGGTAAGTTTGCTCAGAACTTTGCATTACAACTGTTGTCCCAAATATTACTCATATGAGCTAAAATTTTCCATGAAGATACATTTTTGTGAGAGAAATCTGGAGTCTTCAGCTGCAGTATTCAGGAGGTGGGAAAACATACTTTTTTACCCTATAGTTGGCAACGTGGAAAGATACTGTCAAGGACAGTGGGTGTTTTCCTTTTTAATAAGCTGCAGATTTATGTGTACAGTTTGCTCGCTCTTTTGCTTGTCTTCTGTAACAAGCTGTCTAAGAGAGAGCATGCTGATGGACTGCACATAAACTTTCTCCAGCTAGGCAGTCAAATTTGAACACTGTCTTATTTCTTGACCATCCATCCTTCAAATTAACTTATGCTGTATCTTGTCCTTAAAGTGCATACTCCAGATGGAATGGGAAATGGCTGACTGATGTAGTAGATAGGGGAGGGAGTCAGAGCTGAGTTTCATTGAGCTGGTATTTGTCTATTCTTACTCAGGGACTCCCATAAGAGGACAAGTGAGTAGGAGCTGTGCAAGAATGACCATACAGATTGACCCCTGTGAACCTGGTTTTCAGTGTTCTAGCAACACATCAGTTTGGGTTTTGTGTTATGTCTGTCCTTATTTGTTCCGTTCCCAATTTTGCCCCTAAACATCAACAATTTTGTATTTAAGACAGACACTACTGCTTAGAAATTGTCAATTAAAGGAATGAAAAAAGTCTTAATGTTATAGTCTTAATGTACATATGTTGATATATATAGGTTCTTATTCTTAGGGTCCTCTGCACGTCATGGCCTAAACTTACCATGCAGTTTACTTCTAAAGGATTTCCAGTCTGCTCTAGAAATGGAAATGATTTTGATAAACAGTTGAGTTTTGAATGCTTATTTGAACTGACCCTCCAAGACTACTGATTTCTGTTTCCAGTGCTGAACTAGTGTCTGTGATGGTGATGATGATGAAGGGTAGTGTATGATGTTGATGCTGAACTTTAAAGGATGAAGGCAAGAGCCTAAAATAACAGGAGACCTTTGAGCACAAATTATCCCATGGCAACAAAATGACACTGCAGTACTTTCTGTAGAAAATTTGACCTTTTTGATGAGGACATGTCTAGAGATGAGTAACAAAATGCCAGGTTGTCCTTTGCCTTTCCTGTTGAAAATGACTGACCAATATTTCTTCCCATAGCATGCCTTATCTAGCGGAAGATAAAGAAGTGACAGTGGAAGAATCTGAGTAGCCATAAACCTACATGGAAAGTAAATTGGGAGTTATAGTCTGCAGGCATGCAGACTAAGCTGTACACTTTATGCACTGAGGGAACTGACTTATAGAACACAAATCTGAGAGTTTTTCCTGCATGACTGCAGTAAGGCTGTTGCATGGATGCATGGTGTGTAATGTCAGATCAATGAGTCCACCATCAGGGATATAAGTTTATATTTCAAGACAATAATGCTATATTAAATATTAATTTATCCTTTTTATGGGGTGGTATCTGTGGATGTTTTACTATTGCTAGTGCTCCTCTACTTAAAATACTCTTTCAGCTGTGAAATCTGATATAGGAAAAATAGCTACACAGTCAAAAGTGGTTATGGTAGAATGAGAAATTTGAATCTTGACATTCTGTTTGTGAGAAATCAGACAATAGTATGGCTTTCCTGCTTAATAATCTCAAAATCTTTTTCCTTGTTTTCTTCATGAACATTCATCAAGTTACTAGGCTGTAAGAACATGTGACATATACTTTCCATCCTTTGCTTTTACAATTTATCAAGTCAAACCTAAATCTTCCCAGAATAGCTCTCAATTTTTTTCCTTTGTGAAAAAACTGTGGTTTCTTGGAGTNGTTACTTAGAACAGAGTGTACTAAACATGACCACCTATTCAGCTGGGTCCCTGAAGTCACTTACTTTTCTTGGTAGAGTCCTTAAGACAACTGCTAAGAAGCACAAGGATATATTCTCACAAAAACTTCAAATTTGTTAGAAACTGAGAACTTCCAGCTTGCACCAAAGGCCTGGCAAGCGCTTTCTTTGTCTTTGCTATTAGTTTTAAAATAGAAGCTGTCACATAAAAAAAGAAAGCCAGATTGACAGCTCAGTGTTTATCTTTACAGAGAGAAGAGAACACACATGTTCTCAAAACATGTGTGGCTTTTGAAATGCAAGATTTGAAAAGCTTTGAAGCCTTTTTAAAGGCTTGTAGAATAATTCTGTTCCATTGTTTAAATAAATCTTACCTCTTGCTTTGCTTCCAACACTTCCTCACAGTCTTATTTAATATTTCTACTCCATAGCAGGCAGCTCTGTGCCTCTCTAGTTCAAGGGATGAGGTCCATGGAGGAGGAATTCAGGAAAAACGAGACTTTTCCAGAGATCACATTGAGAAGAAGTGGATACCAGACAACTGTGAACTGGCTGATGGGAGAATGATGGGATGGGATGGGATGGGATAAGGATCCATCCTTCAGTGATTTGACTATATGAAAAGTCCATTCTCCCAAACATCTTGAGAAATTGTGACTGTGGTGTAAAAATTCATTTGGGATAGTGGTCACACTGAGACAACAAATAAACTGTAACACCAAACGTGGGGATTGTCCACGTAGAAGTTTTTACTGACTTTTTCTTCACTGTTCATATTTGAGTGTCACTTTTATTAGAACAGGCAAGTTTGTGTTTTCTTAGGGTGTTAGAGTTTATAAGCTACTGCAGGCATCTTCCCAGGGAACTCTTGGAAAATGCTAAAGAAATACACGAAAGAATCTAACTTGAGAAGCAGGGGATGTGCAGCATAAATTTGTTCCAAACAGCTGAGCACTAGGAATCACTCTGTTTTAATATCTGATGCAAACTTTTATATAAACAACTGCTGAGCTACAATTAGTGACAAGAAAGAGTTTGTGTTAATATGGCTATTTTGTGTTTTGCTGATTATCATCCACAAATTCCGGTCTTTCTTTGCTGGCAAACGATTCAAGGAAAATGATCTTTCCTATTGCTGTATTGACATACTCTGATCAATGGACATAATTTGAAACCCTTAGAATATATGAAAACAGAATTAATATCAAATTTTGTGTTGCTTTGGGTTTTTTTTCATTTTGTTTTACTTATTTTTTTTTTGTCTGTTTTGAGTTTTTCTTGTTTGCTATTGGTAGTTCTTATGCAATATAGGGCATTTTGAATACCTTATACTTTTATACATATGTGAGTATATAAAAAAATAATAAAATGCCTCTAACTGTATAAAACTGAAGTGAATTTTCTGTATCCTAAAACAGGTCAAGAGATTAATTCAGAAACTCATGTTAAAACTCTGCTGAAATAGCCAATCACATGCTCTTAAAAAACCCTCAATTTAGCATGAGATTTAGCATTAGATTTAGCATTCACTCCTGCTGCAGTGAAATTGAAATGTTGGAGAAGATGGAGTGGTAGAAATGGTATCTATATAAGATGAGATTAGAAATACTTTTTGTACATTACAAGCAGCACATCTCTGAGATCCATAATTCAATGACTTCATTAGAAAATGCGTAAGTGATATATGAGGATCAAACCTTTTAGGACCTTGCTCTGCCACAGATTTTGGAAAATAGGCACAAAAGAAAGGAGAAGAATGGAGTGGCTAAGCAGCCTGGCATTCTTTGTCTGAGCTAGTTTAATGAGAGAAAGTGTCTGAAATCTAGTCCAAGAACAGAATGAAGATACAGAGTTTAAAACTGGTGAAAGGAGAAACATCTGAAGAAGAAGGCAATGGGTCAGAAAAGCTAGCAAACAAATAACTGTTTAACAGACAGCACTTAAGAGTTTGCAATTTTAAAAAAATTGCTGGATTTTCTTGTTCTACTACATGCTGTGACTTTCTCACAAATTGTTTGGCAATAAAATTACAGTGTTTCTGATTGTTTTTCTTAGAAACCTTATAGGAAAAACTTGTAGTTTTGCAGTCTGTGGAATTATATAATTGCTTACCCTGCTATTCCATAGTGGTTTTTTTACTGACAAACATAATGATAAATCAGTAATTTCTGGCATATTTCATTTAGACACTAATTGCCGTTCTAGCTCATTATTGATATTAATGATCCAGCAACTCTAACTGTTAAGGGATGAACAAGACTGTAATCATGGTCCATAAGCTTGCTGCACTTTCAATAGATTTGAATGAGAATTAGAATATGTATGCAAATTGGTGGGTAAAAGGGATGGGAGTCTTTCAGCCTTGTTAAATCAATACATTTTATTGGAAATCGGTGTTAATTTGAATGGGTGTTTTTATTAGGAGCTGAGCAGTATCCTTGGATTTGGGCACCAGGTGTCAGTCTTGGTGCTGGTAGAGAGCAGAGACCTTTAAAAACCTCCTGTGTGGCTGGATTAGTGATTCTTTCCCAAAGAGTTCCTATGATGCCTAGCAAGGCATGGGAGGAAAAGAAAAAAAAAAGAAGGAAAAAGCTCCTTACATATTGTTACCAATACCATGAATGAATCATGATACTTATTCAGATACATTACAAAATTACTGTAATGTCCTGCACTTTCGGTCCCCTGCATCCAGCAGAAGAGGAGGAATTTCTGGACATGATGATATCTCCATACAAGTAGTGTTGACATGTTTGATTGAACATCTTTTTTGAATCAGTATTACTTTATGTCCCTACAGCTGTCAAAAGCTAAAGAAAATATAATTTCTTTCAATACAAAAAGAAACCTGAAGTGTTGCATCAAAAAGACAGCATCCAGCAAACTCTTTGGAAAGAAAGTGACTTTATACTACCTGACATCTTTGGTCAAATGCAAATATATTGACTGGTAGCTAGGAAATATAATATTTTAGGAGACTACTGAATAGTAATTGTTAATTAACCAAGCCAAAGAATTTTTTTGCAGGCTAGCTACTAATTGGTGGACACATTCAGAATCAACCATGCAAAAAAAAAAGTACTTTAAAAGTACAAAATACATCAGATAACATGATTTAATTCCACACCTCATTCAGCTTTCCAATAAATGTAAGTTCACGTTACAAAATGAAGCTCAGGATTCCAATCAGAAATTGCTCCATATTTAAAAGTAATAA
>VXBC01009301.1:286737-307400 GCA_013399945.1 Ploceus nigricollis
ACTATTGTCTGTCTGTGATGAAAGAGACACATGTGAACTGAATGGCTTTTGTCTGTTTTTCTGCCTTACAAATCCAGAATACATTAGATTTGAATGACAAGAGCTGGAGAGAAGAGAAAGAAAAATAAAATTAATACATTTGTTAATTAATTTCCACTTCATGAGAGTTATGTTGTATTAGATAAGGCAACATCTTCATCGTTCTGGTGCAAAGTGTTGGACATTAAGGAGTCTGGTATATACTTGTCTATGGAGATAGTGTTGAGGCTGTTTTGTCACTAAAATAAGTGTGAATCTAATCAGGAGAAGCTATATGTGATATAGGTGGCCTTCAACTAAATTGAATATTTTAATTATGACATAAAGCACATGGTTGCTGGAATGAGCTTTTAAAAATTGCACCCTTATTTTCAAATGGTGCAATTTACCACAACTACCTGAAAGCCCAAGAGGGTTATATGTTGGTGCTCTACTCATGGATGAAATTTGCTCCTAAGGTATTTATATTTTGTTAAACCTAAAAGATAAAAGGTACCTTGATTTTGGCCACTAAGATGTTGTGCTCTAAGATGCAGAACAATTAATCATTTTTTTTTTATGATCTGTGGAGCCCTCAGGGCTGCAAAAAGTCTCACTGATGCAAAGGGGACCATGTGTCCTCACTTACAAAAGGGTAACAGTAGTGACTTTTACTAAAAGATGTTTGAGATCGGAACAAGGAGGGAAAACATTAAGTTCTAACTATTGGCAGAAATCAGCACTCTGTGTTGGGGGCACAGAGGAAGTACAGATTAAAAAGCATGATATGATGGACTGAATCATCTGATTCACATAAATCTTATAAGAAATGAGAAGAAGTATAGCATTCAAATCTATTGCCCCTTCCCTCAGATCTACTGTATTAATTCAATCATAAGTGGGTATCCATTCAAGATTGAAGCCAGTATTGATATATGATCTTTTAAGAAAAACTTGCTTTGCCATGTAAATAGTAATAAACAATCCTATGGAAACTGGAGAATCATATTTGGAGAACAAAGATTTTTGTGCCCAAAGCATAGAAGAATGGAAGAATTTCCTATGAAATCAAATCAAAGTATTAGAGTATTAAGACCTCTGATTTAGTAATCTTTTCTTGAAGAACTTCAATTTTTTTTTGGTCTTGGTACATGGGAATAGATCTCTGTTTAAATCCATGGGGGTCTTGCCCTTGTATTTGTCTTGTGTATCAACACTTTCTGTAAGCCCTGGGAGATATACCTGGAAAAACTCTGAAACAATTTAATGGTTTCATATTTAGAAATAAAAGCTACCTGCAGGATTTACCCCTAGAAATTAACTGTTTCTGGAGAGCTGCTTAGCACTACCTGTAATGCCCATTGTCAGGCTGATTTCCTTCTTCTTAGAATGGTGACTAAATTATGAAAGATGCAGTAATCTCTTATGTAGATTTATTATGAAGTGTAATTTTCCCCTGTAAAGAGGACTTCCTGATGAATAATAGCAAATAAAGATAACAGGTTCTTTGCCTAGCTTTCTTAGACTGCCTGACATGCAAAAAAAAGGAAAAACCCAAACCTTTTGAAATATTTTTAAAAGACCTTATTTTGCAAGTCTGAGTCTCAGACTTCCAAAACCCTGCAGGCATTGTTTAGCATTGTTTGGTAGTAGTTGTCCTGTCATAAGTTAACACTGTAAACTACAGTATCCTGGAGTCCTACTGTGTATAGCAGTAAAGAGGTAAGCTGTTTAAGAACAAATGCCTTCAGGGACTTGTATATAGCATTCTCTTAATCCTCTTACTTGGTTTAGAGATATCCATACAGAGACCTGCTTGTTCTGTATCTAGAAATTCTCCTGTTGATGGGTTTAGGAATTATACAGATGTAGGTTTTTAGTCTTCAGATTTATACTCTTCATTCTAGTCTGCTCTCAGTAATCCAGCAATATGTCTGGTCTGCCATCTGGAATGACATACTGGTGTATCTTAAATGAGAGGAATTTGCTCTTTGTTGGATTTTGCACTGTAGGCCTGTATAGTCAAGGACCTAGTAAAACATCCTTCCCCTCTAGTTGCATGACTCTTGTTTTATAACTTTGAATCTTTTTCCTGCTGAAGAATGACTTCAATATGAAAAGGACACTTTGAACAAGGAGTCTAACCCAATATTGTATGAAAGTGTCACCTACCCTAGTTTTAAATAACACCTTACTCTGCTATTGCTTAAGGAGACTAGAGACCATGACTGTGTTACTGTAAGCTTGTCTACTATGTGCATGTTGCTTTAGCAGGAATATCTGCAGCTGTTTTCCCAGTCATGAAGTTAATTAAGTGAAGAGGATTTACAGGTAATACTTCCATTTATGTCTTGCATCTGGAAGAGAGAGACAGAGTTAGCCTTTGTCTTTTAAATTAAAAGCTCTAAAATAAGCAATAAGCTGTAAACCAAGCCAAAATAAAAGCCCCAGAAGCAGCACTCCTTGTTGGACATGTCTTGCCAATCTCTGCTAAAGCATTCCCAATTTCCCTACTTTCCAGCATCTCTATGATGGGTTTCCTGCTGATACACTGCCCAGTTTTCTTGCAGTTGCTGAGAGGGGGTGGGGCCCAGAGCTGTGTGGGCATGGCCAGCTCACTATTTGATACCACACCTGTCATTGGGAACACGGCTTCAGGGGGAACAAACCGCCACCACGCAGCGGAAGCCGCGCTATTTTGTTCGTCTTTCCTGTGGGAGAAGGCAAGTCCAAGTGATAAACACAGCTGAGCTGAACGGAGCCGAGCTGAGCCCAGCCCAGTACCAGCCAAATAATGCTGAAGCCAGCAGTATGCATGTGCCACAGGTGCCACAAGGAGCCGTGAAGGAGTGGAGTGATGTGGACAATCTGGCTTGGGGAGGTTTGTCCATAATTTTTTCCATTGGCTCAGGGAAAGGGAGTTTGTTATTGTAGGGCTGTGATAATGTCTGCCATTTTCTCCTTTGTTGCAGGAGGCCATGTGGTGCCAGCAGTGGTAATGACCAACAACTTGTCTTTGTCTCAGCAGCCATTCTGGGTCAGGGTGGTGAGCACATTTTTGTGTAAATGACTCTTTCTTTTGTACACTTTTATTATTAATGTGTTGTTGCTGTTCCTGATTTTTTCTTGTTGTTTGTTTTCAGTAAATTGTTATCTCAGCCCATCATCTCTGCCTATGTTCCTCTCTCACAAGAGGGAGAGTAATTTGGAGTTTAATTTCCAGCTGGTTTTAAACCACAACATTTAGATGGACTGTGAGAAAACAAGGGCATGCACTAATAAAATGAGAGCATTTCAGACAAGTTTTATTAAGTTGTTCCTCTGAAACACAGAAAAACTGAAAGCTGATCTTCAGTGAGGTATATAAATACTAACAATCAAGATAGCTGTTTTAACAGGGGTTACTCCTATGGATTGACATGTTTGTGCTGGCCTAAGGGAGATTTTTCAGGAAGTAACAAAGCCTCTCTAAGCAGTCAGAGGTTTCCTAACCTTTTGCATCAACAGGGGCCTGAGAAAAACATCTCTGATAAGAGAGGGGTCAGACTACCCAAAACAAACTCTGCTGATAGACTGATATTGTGTTGTATGTATCTGTAAAACCTCGTCTCTGGAAGAAAGGAAGTACAAAAGACTGAAGATCCTCCTATGAGCAGATGTGACTTTAGATGTCCTTGGTGTTTTTTCTTGCCTGTGGCATGTGAAAAATCTCACATATTAGAGAATTGTCCAGCCCATAATACTGTGCAGAAACACACAGCCATACCATTAATGGTAGAAGCAGAAATAATAAGTCATATAAGCGTAATAAACATTCCTGTAGATGGATACATAAAAATATCAAAACATTAAGTGGTGTCTGCCGCACTTAAAAATTTTCTTATCTGAACGAATGGAAGAAAAATCCTCCTGAATCATGGGGTTGTTGTACATATAAAGTCAATCATCACTTTTAGAAGACCTTTGCACATCTCTTCTGTTCCATTTATATTTTTAGCCTTCCTGTGAAGATGGATCCCCTCAGACTCATGCCTTTTTTATCATGCTTATTTCATTAGTGTTAGTACTAAAAAACTGCAAAGCTTACTGTGAATTTTAGATTTTCTAACAGTTTTGCAACCAGAAGACCAGAAATATGACTTTGCAGATAGCAAACAGCAAACAGGAATCCCTAGAGTACTAACAATTTGAAGTGCATGTTAGTTTCTCTATTACTTGATCAATGCTGTCACTAATGCAAATCTATTCCCACAATGCATGGAGTGTCATTAATTTTATGTTGTTTACGTACTCTTGCCATAAGGTTAAGCAATTCCTACTATTAAGCTAGATGAAATTGCATTACCTTAATGAAATGCACTTTACTGATAAAGAAGAATGTCACTTTCACAAGTGGAAGCGCTGTTAGCAAATTTTTACGAGAGAATTCCCAAAATCATATCTTAATTGCTTGGACAGCTGTGTAGTTTACATAACGAGCAAACAATGCCAAGGTTTTTTATTTTCTTTGTCAGCTGTATTGGATGTTAGTATGCGTGGTGGACCTTTTTTAGGCCTTTTATTACTTGATTGCAAATCATTCTTCATTGCCGCCCAAATTTATGGAAGGACATTGCTCCCTGAGGTGCCATATCCTTTCAGGTCTGTAACTGAACATGACTGATGGCTCCAGTGTAACAGTTGCTTATTACGGCGCTCACTGAGCTATGATTGCTCCAATACTTTATGTTGGCAGATGTGTTTCCCTTGGAACAGCATCTCTGAGACAGAGGTCATTGATCAAACCCCCCTCTGGCTGTTCCATTATGTGCAAATTATTGCTAAAAGCAGAGAGACTGAGAAAGAGCGAGGGTGGGGGGTGGATGTGCATGTGTGTGTGTGCATACAGTCTGCTCACTGCAGAATTGAGGGAAAGGAAAAAGCTAACAAAATGAAGAAGGAAAAAAGCTGTATAACTGGAAAAAAATGTTTTTATAATGTGATCAGATGGAACAGAAAGAAGGAAAACTATCATTTTGGAGGAGGAACAATTGCATAAAAGGGTAGCATTTTCTTTTTCAACTGACAGTATTTTTGCCAGTGCTGTATTGAGTGTGTGTATTTTTAGTGGTGGAATGAGTTAATGGATAAAGGGTTATTCAATGTCTCAGACGCTTCTATTGACACTTGTTAAATAAGGAGGAGAACATTTATTTATTTGTTGGAGAAGCCCTTGCTACATAGTAGTGGCCAGCGACTGAACTATGCACCAGTTCCAAAAAATCAGAACGGACACAAGGTTGTTGAGTTCGGTAAAAGGCTGTCTGAATGAAGCTATGGAGACTCACTATCACAATCACTCTTTAACAAAATAAAGGGTGCTTTGATATGACGTGGCTGGTGTTGCACAGAAAAGAATAATACGAGGATTCTGTAAACAACTTATACTACAGGGATGGGCTAGCAAAGCTTTGTGAAATTTTCATGTAAACTTTAACCAGGAAGTCTGTCGCTCCTCGCCTCACCTCGCCTCACTTTGCCTCACCTCACCTCGCCTGAAGTCATGGAGGAGGGGTTTTGATAGTATCCAGTTTCTCAGGCTTTTTTTTAGAAGTTACTGAAGGTAGATTCCAACAGATATATAAATAAAAATGCAAGTGAGTACTCAGTGCAATCCCATACAAAAGCAGATTATGGCAGAAGTGAGTCGCTGAGTTATTTCATATCATTTTCTAGCTGCACATGTACTACCACTGAGGTTAACAAGAAGCAAAAAATGCTAGTTAAAAGAAAATCAGTTTGCAACCTTTCTTTCAGTCATCAAGATCTGTTCCATGAATCTTCATTCATGGAAACAGCCAAAATTTAATTTAACAAGGTCCCAAGAAAATTGGTTTAAATTTTCCCTACTTTGAATGAGGGTGTAAATCAAGTTGGACTAAATAACATCCAGAAGTCTCTTTACCTCTAAGTAATGCCATAGCTGGATGAAGAATTCATTAGGCAGAATCACAGAGCATATAATGGGTGAAGTTGTCAGGGACTTCAGGAGAACATCTGGACCAACCTGCCTGCTCAAACAGGGTCATCCCATAGCTCATGGCACAAGATTGTGTCTGGGCAGTTCTTGAATGTCCCTGGTGAGGGAGACTCCAAAACCTTGCCAGGCAATCAGTTCCAGTGCTTGGTCATCTACAGAGTAAAGAAGTTCTTCCTCATTTTCAGGTGGAACTTCCTGTGTGTCAGTTTGTGACAGTTCCCTCTTGTCCTGTTGCTTAGCAGCACCAAGCAGAGCCTGGATCTGTCCTCTTGCCACCCTTGCCACTGATGAGGACCACTCTCAGTCATCTCTTCCTGAGGCTGAATAGGCCCAGCTCTCTGAGCCTTTCCTTGTAAGAGAGATGCTCCAGTCCTCTAAGTGGGCAGTTGCTTCCAGAGGGTAGAGGCCAGGACTAGTGTCCTGGTAGACATTGGTGTAAAGTGGTGTCCCTAAGGAGTCTGCATTGTGGCCACTGCTAGTTAGTATCTTCATCAATGGCAGAAAATGAGATCTAGTGCACCCTCAGCAAGTGTGCTGACAACACCGTGCAGAGTGCTGCAGCTAACATGCCAGAAGGACAAGATGCCATCTAGAGGGACTTGGACAAGCTTGAGGGAACCTAGTGAAGTTTAACAAGGCCAAATGTCCCTGACCATCGCAGGGGAGTTGGACTAGATGATCTATAAGAATTCCCTTCCAACTCAAACTAATCTCTAGTTCTTTAGTTTGACAAAGGTTACTGGATCATCTTCTCCAGTAATTATTAATTTTAATTAAATTTATGCCTTGTCAAATCATAGTGTGATTTTGCAGCCATTTGCCAGTTTAGGGAGGATTACTATTACTTTATCTATCATGCAGTAAAAACCATTCTGATTGGCTTTTAGGTCCGTATATCTCATGACAAGCACAATGAATCTATTGCCTCCCAGTTGTTTCTATGTACCTTTCTCAAGTACGCTTGCTTCCTATCCTTTTAGCAACAATAAAATCACACATTGGAAAAAGTTTTCTATAAATTTCTGCTGAAGTAAAAAGCGAGCTTTGCTTTAGTGTTCTCTTTCTTAAACTTTTAACCCACTATCTTACCTATTCCCACTCCAGATGTCTCCTCTCTAATTGCATTAAATCTTACTAGTTTCATTAAAAAGCTTGCTATAGCTAGTCTGGTTTAGTATCCAACTTCCCCGTTTAAAAAGAAAATATTTGGGTGAAATCCCTAGGTCTTGTAAATGGGGGTAACCATGCTCAAAAAATTTAAGGACTTGGACCAGCACAACTAGATAATTAGAATGACTTTAAACTATATAAATCTGAGTTCCCGTATAAATGTTTAGGAACAGCATTTTCTCTAAGGAATTCTACTTTTCTTGACAAATAGTTTTACAGTGATTATGCTGGATAACAAGCAATTACCGTGTAAAGATTGTCAATTATTTATCTGGATACTTTTAATTATATCTACTTAACTTTCTTTTCTACTATTATAGTAACTTCTCTTTTTTTGACTAAAGAACTCAATCAAAACCAGGTCTTTTGAAGAAAATAAAGGGCATGTGATTACTAGATAATTTATTCTCTCTACTCTCCCTTGTCCTTATATCTGATAAGGTATACAATTTTTATTTTAACTGAAAATTATAATGATCTTAGTAGTCATTCACGTTTTTAAAACGACAAACTGAAAGAAAATATTTCTTTATGATATCTTTGTCTATTGATTTTTCACATAGTCATTTTTGTACCAGAATTCAGAAACCTTCAAAAATCACTGACAATCTCATCTTTCAAAGGAAAAATATGGAATTGTGATTTTTTTGTTGTTGTTGTTTTTTATATTTTGACCTATGCAGAGAGAAAAAAAATCTTTGCTCTTGTTCTGTTCCTGATGAAATACTAAGATTAATATCTGGATAGGATGACATATTTGAAAGATGTGGCTTATAATAAAGTTTCATTTCCATATGAGGCCCTTCCAACAGAAGCAAAAATGAATAACATATTATTTGGGAAAAAAAGCAAGAGGAGATAGAGAATTGCAAACAGACTTCTCTCACATTGCATTCACTTTGGTTATGGCTCTTGCTCAGAATATGGAGACCAGGCTTGTATTCCACTGTGCAGAAAACATTTCTGAACCATCACACCAGACCAGGTTGTTTTTCTCTGGAAGGCATGATCATCTGATTATTCAGGAATCTTTGCCTTCTTCCCTTCAAAGTTATCCTGCTGAAATGTACCTTACCCTTATCACTAAATGTGTTACAAAAAATGTTTAATCCCTGTAATATCTGATTGCTGGGAGGAGTAATGAAACTGATGTATCATTTCTCTGAGTAAAAAATGACTGAAAATCTGTCAGTTCTGAGACAAATGTATAGAGAGGAACTGTTATAATTTAAAACTAAGTTGTTTATTTAGAGACTGAATTGTGTTTCTTCTCTTTCCTTTCACCTCAAATAAGACAAAATTGCTGTCTCAGAAAATATATCAGATCTTTATGGTCTGGTTACATGATATACCAGCACTGTTCTTATTAGTAGCTCATACATTTCCTTGTGCTGGTTGCACTGTTTGCTACAAACAAACACGTAGGCCATGATCCTGAAGTTATACCATGAAGAAACCTTCCCTACCGGAATGCAATTCCTCTTATATTACTTTAAGTAGTAAAGAAACTGATAGAAAATAATTTTCAGTCCTTTTTGATATGATATAGGCGCTTGCAACTGAAAACTGGAACTACAGAGTGCATGTAGGATTTACATAATATCTACTATTCTTCATAATTAGATACTTCTGACATAGTTTATGTTGTTCTAAACAAGTTCTTTTAGAAGTAATATTGCTCTTGTAGTGGTTGGTTAGGATCTTTTGTAGTTTTGGGGAACAAAGTATCTAGAATAACTGATAGACTTCAGGTCGAGGATGACCAATATTTTTGTTTCTTTAGACCATGATCTTGACAATTTGTCTTGGAATCCTCAAAGCCCCTTGCATTTACTCTCATGACATAAGGAAAATCATGATGCCATTATTTAAAGATCTTTCCCCATAGGAATGTATTACATTTGTTCTTGATTATGTTCATTTTAAACAGGGAGGACCTTAGATAGCAAAGCATATGTAGCTTGCAAAGACAGCTTTTCCAAATTTAAAGACAAATACTGGACATTTGCTATAAATCCAAAACATATAAGCATAAGCTCAGACTTTTTAACAGCAGTATAAACATTGTCCTTTGATCCTTTTCTGACAAGGTGTTGTCAGCTCTCTAGTGATTTTAGTTCACACCTACTTAAAACTTCTCTAGCAACAGGAATTTGAGAAGGGCCAAAGAAGTTAACTGCTTAAAACCTGATTAGTGACTGATGCTCAGTCAAGGGCCTTGATATTTCTTCCTAGAAAATGATGTGCTGGGCAGCAGCCTATGAACTCAAGTCTCTTTTCATTCAGGAAAAATGAGTTTAAGTAGCTCTTACTCAGTGTGATGAAATATGGGAAACAAAAGTATGCACAATCAATGTAAAATACTATGAAATTTTTTTTTTGGTTCTGCACATCACATCATTCACCTTTGGCTTTAAAAACAGAGCCCAAAAACCCAACCTCTTGCTACAGCTTCCAGTTTTCAAAAATACCATTTTAAATCAAGAAATCTTTCTGGATAATGATGTCTTTATCATATATTCTTAATAAATATTTTTTTACTGTTTTTTTCTGGCTAAGAAAAAGTCCTAGCACTAGTGAAGCAGTCTCAGATGGTGTGTCAGCAGCAGAGACTAAACAAACCCATGTTAAAGCACTGTAAAGATTCTGTGCCAAAGAATTCACCCCACAGATGCTGTGCATGCCATATAGTATTTATTCTTGTAATTAATGCATGGACTTTTAAAGTGCTTTTAGAAATGAAGACAATATATGTAACAGCACATTGTTCAGCAAATTGGATTACCTGTTACTAAAAGCATAGTTGCTAAAAGTCTTTTACAATCATTCTGGAGCAAGAAAGGCTGAAAAAGCAGTCATTCCAGGTCAGTGAGTATCTTGTCTAAGCCCTGCTGACTCTTTCTAGATTAGGAAAAAACTCCCAGCCTTTCCAGGTCAATAAAAATCTTTCAAGTCTGTGAGTTTCTTTGAGATGTTGACAGGTCAGTTAGAACAATTAAACCAATATAGTCATGATCTAGTCATCATAGTTGAACAACGCTGTGTAATATCTTCTACCAAGCTGTGTAATATCTTTAAAGTTTTTGAAGGCACAAATTTGGACTGGTAATATAACAGCTTCCTGACATAGGAAAATAAAAAAGGTAAGAAAAAAAGAAGACCAAAACCTTCAAATAAAAACCTCCTCTAATCATTAAAAAGTGATAAACTTGGAATAAATTTGTCGTCTGATTTTATTTATTTTTTATGATTTATAATCAGATTGGTGTATTTCTTATATGGTCTCTACAAACAATTGCATTACTGATGTATTCCACAGTGTTCAAAGGCGGTGATAATTTTAGGAGGTTTTTAAGCTGTTGAAATTAGAAGGAACTGTTTTAAGGAGCTGTCATTACCTTAGCAATCAAAGACAGGACAGATGTGTGTGCTCATTTCAAAAGTTCTTCTCCCACAGTGTAACATTGCTATTGAAGGCCCATAATTATTAACATTTCAAGTTGCACAGTTGCTCATTTATTTAAGTAACTGAACTTAAACTCAAATGTATGAAGTGATGTTTCATTTAAGAGTTCACTCAAACATGTTTTTTTTATTTCAGTGCAATGTGGATTTTACCTGTCCTGTAATGTATGCCTGTCTAGTTGAGATTTTATTTATTTTGATTTGTGTATATTTTCTTGGGTCTTACTGAATAATCCGCCTTTAAAATTTTGATAGTCTACTTTCTCTACAGCTTACTTAAAAAAAATACTAAAAATATTTTACTTGTTTTTGGATTTGTGTCTTCTGCTCTTTCTGTGTAAGGAGTAGCAAAGTAAAAAATGAACCTACAAACCTTTTGATTATTTCAGGCATAAGTGCAAATGCTTGTTTTTATTCATCTAAAATATCCTTGATGGCAAGTAAGGAAAAGCAAACATTAGAGACATTGGGAAACATTAGAGACTAGATTTTAAGTTAATTCTGGGGAACATTGATGACATCTTAAAAGCTAAGGAAAACAAAACTATGTGCAAAACCATGAGATGATACCAGTGAGCAAAAATAATGTGCTGAGGTATGTTAATATTTCTGATACGATAAAGAGAAAATGAAGAAGATGCACAGTCAAATAATATTATACATGCTTAATGATTTTGGGCTGCTTTGGGGAAAGATGCAAGTGTTCATCTCTGTTGAAAATAAGGCCATTAAATGATAAAATATCTCCTAGATGGAAGCAGCAATATTAGAGAATATATCTGTATGAGAAATTAAATTCTCTGTGCACACATTCTGAGCCAGAGGCAACAATATTAGGATTAGAAATTAGTTAATGCTGCTGATCTTAGCATCAGCTCGTTTGGTATATAAGAGAGATAAAGAATCCTAATAAATACTATTGATAGGAATAGTTCACAAAATGAGGTTTAACTAAAGTTTTTAAAAGTCCTAAATGTAGGTAAAATCATTATGCTTAGCTTCTGCATGGTAGGAATTGAAAAGTTAGAGGAGAAAAATCATCTTGGTCCAAGAAGATGCTTTTTTTTTATTTGGGGAATGACAACAGCTTGATGAAGTCATATAAGAGCAGAATTAATGGTGCAAAGACTCGAGGGTCATTTTGTAAGGAACCCAAGCTGGACCTCAGGAAAGAAATGAAAGTGATTAAATGGATGCTTAACACAAGTGATTGCAAAATCATGATGTATATTGAAGTACAGCTTGTATGAATGTAACATGAGTTATGTTTCATGTCTGCAGGCCACTAAAACTGCATTTGACCAAAAGCAGTGTGGTTAAGAGTTAGAACTTGTGCAGATCAAGGACTTCTGGAGCTAAATCATGATCCATAACCTGTTGGTGTTATTCAAAGAAATCAATGAGCATAACAGTAAAAGCAATATAGGGTTTCATGTGGTCACTGGCAGAAAATGCCTCTCACGATCTTAGTAAGGATCAGTATTCTGATTTGGTATTTCAAGAACAGATGAGCAATCATTCCTTAAATAATCTGTATTTCTGACCTGTCGTGGTTGATAACTGCTGTAATATAAATGTGCAAAGACAATACAATTGCCAATCTGTGTGGAGCTTCAGCTGAAGTCTAATGAGATTCTCTAGACAGACAAACTTCAAAGTAACATTTAATAGCCAATTTTAGCAGTGATTCAGTAACAGGTGATCTGGAACAAGGGCAGTTTCTTGAATTACCTTGGGTAAAAGCAGTGGAGAGTAAGTAAAATGAACTCCAAATATCATTTGATGGAGTACAATAAAAGTAGAAGAGATCAGGATGATTGGGTAATTGAAAAAAAAAATTAATGTGTTCCTCTGCAGAAAAAAGTCTTGTTTTTACTTCCAAACATCACATGTTGCAAACTGATACAACAACAAGAACAATAAAAAAGTTGTCTTCTGGCAGTTATTTAAAAAGAAATCCTGATTTCTATGGAAAAAATGGGTTCCGATGGAAAAACTTTCAGGAAAACTTCAGATAGTGATGATTTCAGTGTTAAAGTGGTAATTCCAGACAAGTAAGAAAGGAAAGAACAACAGACAGAAGGAAAGGAAGGAAAGACAACAAGACAGAAAATCTGAAAGATTTAATGGGATGTATCACTATGACTCTGCTATTTGGTATTTACCTTTCTTTTGAAGTCTGTCTTAAGGTATTTTCTAAAATAACTGGTATTGGTTGATTTTGAAAAAACCTAATAATTTAAAAAGACAGTAGTAGTGTTCATAATGGAGCTCCACACTCTGCAAAGAAACTTTTAAAATCACTTTGCATCCTAATATAATGGAAGGAAGGATGGCAGGGAGTGAAATGAGGGCAGAGGTGATTCTTCCCTCCTCCTGTCTCTCCACCTACTTAACTCTGCTGTCTACCTTTTCCATTTTTTGCTTATTGTTCTCCACACATTGCAGCACTCAACTGGAAAGTATTGTACATATTTAGGAAAAAGGATTTTGACATTGTTAAATAGTGGCTACATGTAAACGTAGTCACACATAGGTAGTATAGTCTAAATACTTGCTTAGCAAAATATTTTAAATGTGTACAGGACATTCTTTTAAGTTACAACAGTTAAAATTTTGTTGGTACTTGTGCATTGCTGGCTGCATATCTTGCTATTTCAAGACAAAGAGCACACCCTTTCTAAGTACCTGTTAAACACATTTATTTTTCCTGG
The DNA here is from genome assembly GCA_013399945.1 of Ploceus nigricollis. Lineage (NCBI taxonomy): Eukaryota > Metazoa > Chordata > Aves > Passeriformes > Ploceidae > Ploceus > Ploceus nigricollis. Next base: position 300,124 of record VXBC01009301.1, read on the forward strand.
TACTGAGATATCACTGAACATGAATAAATAAGTCAATTTTCTTGAAAAAACCCAAAGAACAACAAAACTCCTGAACTTCCCATGTCTTTTCCAGAAGACCCAGTAAAATATTACTATCACATCTGTCAGTATTGAAGAGGAACAAAGGCTCAGTTGTGTTAGACTTTTCATGATACACAAAACCAGGTCAAGTATTTCTAAGATGGAAAGTTATTAATGATAATGTAGTGTGCAACACTGTTTCTGCTTTTGGTATATGTGGAGAATGTGTGGAGTGTTGGAGATTTCCTGAAATTATGTTAACTGGCAAACAAAACCTTTGGGACTTCGAGATAGTGGAATCACTGGCTACTAGAGTGAGAAGTTTGTTTCCTGCAAAAGCAATGTCTATTTGAAAATTGATTTCTGATTGTAATGTTATTGTTTTCAAATTAATTGTAAAGACATAATTAGCTGCAGAATGAAACACAAATTTGACTGCTTTGACATTGGCTATAATGCAAGCACTGAATAATACTTCAATCAACTCTGTATACAGAAATGTATGGATACTAGTTTGTAGGTCTGAAATAGAAGAGTGTTTTGCTAAAAATCTTCACATTGGAGACAGTAAGAGTATTTAACCTTTAGTCTATCCAATCACTCTTATCCTTAAAATTGTGGAAGGAAAGAGTCGGGGAACAGCAGACCAATAAGTCTGACCTCAGTGCCTGGGACGATCATGTCACATGTGCTCCTGGAAACAGTGTTAAGGCACCTACCAGACAGGGAGGCGAACTGGGACAGCCAGCGCAGCATCATTAAAGGCAAGTCCTGCCTCATCAATCTGGTGGCCTTTTGTGATGGTGTGGTGGCAACACCCAACAAGGATTGACTGACTGATGTCATCTACCTAGAAGTCTGTAAGGCCTTCCACATGGTATGCTTACCCCAAATCTGAAGGATTTGGACTACTTGTGGATAAGGAATTACCTGGATGAATGCAGCCAGAGAGTTTTAGTCAATGGCTCTGTTCACGTGGAGGCTGGTGACAGGTAAGGTCCTTCATGGCTCTGTCTTGGGCCTGGTGCTCTTTAATATCTCTCTTTAATATCTTAATCAATGATACAGACAGTGGGATTGTGTGCAGCCACAGCAAGTTTGTAGATGACACAAAGTGGAGTGATGCAGTGCGTTCTCATGGGTCCAGCTTCTCAGTTTGAAATCCTGCCCTTCATGCTGCGTTTCTCGGTGGTTCCTTTTCTATGTGGCATGTAAAGAATGCACTGTTTAGGAGAAAAATCATTAGGAATATTTTTTTGGTTAATCAGAAGTTTTTCATATGACTTTAGAGATCACAGAATCACAGAATATTGGCAGAATTGGATGCCTGTCTTCTGCCCATTGCTAATATTTTGCATGAAAGTGCAGACAGATAATGCATGCATTCTAGATGATGAATCTTTTGGATATCTGACAGGATATATTATAGCTTCATGTGTTTTTAAAACCATCTTAATTTTGAGGAATATATTCACTGGTCATAAAGAGATACTTTTTTTGAGTTTTGAATATCTAAATGGAAATTAATTACACTAAGTTTAAACTATCGGAACTAGAAGTTAAAACCTTTTATGATTTTCCTTAAACTTGATGGTTATTGGAAAGAATATGAGAATTGCAGATTTCTTTACTGGGAGTATGAAGAAGATCCTTTAATATTTCAAGTAGCAGCAGAGTTAGTTGAGGAATGTGCTTAATTCAGACAAAATTAATATGAGACTTCAGTAAAAGATTACATGTAAAGAATAGACAGACTTTACTGAGAATTAGTTATTGCCTAAATTGGGAATCCAAAGTGAAAAGACTGAAAGACTACCATGAGAATCTTCCACTGCTTCTGAAACAAAGCCTGATTTTCTTTTGTTATTAAATATTTTATTGCTTTTATGGCAAATAATAGATAATAATAGATAATGTGAACAGTATACCTTGCTGTGTGATTATGGTCATTTCTTTGCAGTCCTTGATCAGAAGCACTTATTCAACTTGGGGATCACTGTTTTCTGCCTGATACAGAGGTAAAATAAGACACAGATGCTGCATATATCCAGCTGGTTGATTACTTAGGCATCGGGCAGTGTTTCTTAACTGATATTGTGTATAATATTAAAGAAAGGAAATGTTTTTTGCTGTGTCTGTGTTGATAAAGTATTTGCTGCAAGCATGCCTTCTATAGAAAATTCACGTGTAAAAGCCATTCTAGATGGTTAGTTAATCACCAGTACATTCCATATGTACCTGGTAGGGAGTACAATGCTTTAAATAACAGTGGAGGAAGACTTGTATTTTTTAAGGGAAGACTAGACATACTATAGTGGGATTCTTAAAAGGCTGTGAGGGGATTGAAAGGCAAAAACCTGCCAAGGCAAAGCTTAAGAAAGAAATAAAAGTATCCTTGGTCTTATTTGTTCAATATGGCAAAATAGCATTGGAGACTATGCGGAGTTTTCTGAATACTGGTATTGCTCTGGTAGTCTATCTACCCTGAATGTAAGCACATATAAATATTGCTAAATCACTGCAGCTGTTCTTGCATTAAAATACAATACAGAAGTCCATGTTGTATTTCACCTTAGAGATAACAAGCATATAAATACCATGTCATCAGCCATGCTGCTTTGTGTTTAAGGACTGTTATTGCCTCTGGATACAGGATATTTTCTTCTAGCAAAGAGTCATGAGAAAGGCTGGTACTGTTTGTTTGTGAAGGCTGTGGTGCAAAACCCAAAAAGTTCAGAGGCAGCCTTTTGTTTTCTCCTGGACACCTGATGCAGGGCTATATCAGTACCTGTAAAGAGCTTTAGTATGAGCTGTGTATATTGTGTGATGGCAGCAGAACACTTTCTCCCCCTTTTCTCTTACTTGGTCACTTTGTATGAGACTTCTTCTCATATTATAGTTTTTGAAGACTATAGCTGAGTTATGGCCAATATTTATTGGCATAAAATAGCATACATTAGTTTTATTTTTAATATAAATTTAAATATTTAGCTTACAAAGGTGGAAGAGAGGACAGGTGGCCTGGGAGGAATACAGAGAAATTGTATGGGAAGCTAGGGATGATGTGAGGAAAGCTAAGGCCCAATTAGAGTTAAGTCTGGCCAGGGATGTCAGACAAAAGGAATGGTTTCCATAGGTATGTTGTTAAAAAAAGAGAGGTAAGGAGTAAGGTGGACCCTCTCTGGAATGAAATGGGAGACTGTGATTATGGGAAAGGCTGAGACGGTCAATGAATTCTGTGTTTTAAGTCTTCAATAGCAGGTGTTCTAGGCACACACCCCAAGCAGGGAAAAGAAAATGCAGCCACTGGGAGAATCTCAGAATGCTACAAGATTGGAAGGGGTCTTAGAGACCAACTAGCTCCAAACCCTCTGGCCATGGGCAGGGATACCTCCCACTAGACCAGGTTGCTCAAGAACTTATTCAACATGGTCTTGAGCACAACCAGGGTTGAGGCATCTAAAACCTCCCTGGGCAGCCTGTTCCAGTGTCTCACCGCCCTCACAGTAAAGACCTTCATTTTGCATCCAATGGAAATTTGTTCTCTTTCAATTTGTACCCATTACTCATTGTCCCACCACTGACAAAGAAGACACAGCATAAGAAGGTCATGGAACTCTTGGAGCAAGTCCTGAGGAGTTTGTGAGATTGACAGGGGCCCTTGTCAGAGAAGACAGGCTGAGAAAGTTGGGCTGTTAAGCTTGAAGAAGAGAAGGCTGAGGGGAGATCTCATAGCAGCCTTCCAGTATCTGAAGAGGGCTTACCACGAAGATGGAGAGGGACTCTTCATAACCAGCTGTAGTGATGGGACAAGGGGGAATGGCTTCAAACTGAAAGACAGGAAATTTAGGTTAGATGTATGGAAGAAATTCTTTACAGTGGGGATGGTGAGGCACAGAGCAGGTTGCCCTGAGAAGTGCCCCAACCTTGGCAATGCTCAATGTCATGGTGAGCAGGGCTTTGAGCAACCTGGTCTAGTGGGAGGCGTCCCTGCATGTGACAGGGAAGTTGGAACTTGGTGATCTTTAAGTTCCTTTTCAATCCTTCATTTTTAATTGGATTTACTTTTGTGGGATGTTTAAAGTTAAAATTTGCAACTCTTCTTTGGGTAAAGATGAAAGTGTAAAAGCCCACGCTTAACACAAGTGTAAATACCTCAAGAACCAAAAAAACGTATACAATATGATATTATGAAATATAATAATTTTAATAAAAAAATAAAATTCTGTAAAAGGAAAAAATGTACAACTATCCTATTAGCTGGAAGATGTTTCCCCTTATAAGGGGAAAAAAATTCCCCTATTTGATTTTCAGGTTTGATCTTGCTTATTCTGGGGGCATGAGGCTAGAATAGGATTGCAATAAAATTATGAAAATAAATAAAATTGAAATAAAACTGATTAAGAAGTCATTAATTCTATTGAAAAGTTTATGTAGACTTTTTTCTGATGAGTTTTACTTAAATTGGGACAGGGAAATGCTCTATCATCGGTACCATCAAATCAAGCTGTAGATCTTTTAAAAAGAAGCGTGACATTTGCAATCAGCAGCCTAACTGTAAATGTGGAAATATCTGGTATACCCATTCAGCACCAACTGTTCAGCAACATTTTGGTACCATTATAGCATGTCTCTAGGAAAGATTTCTGAAGCATAAGCAGTCAGTCAGGTGTGATCTACTCAAGAAAAACTCAGAGCGCTGAGTTGAACCATACCTGGGTTTTAGTCAAGTATTTCAAGGGAATAACTGCATTTAATGAGACTGGATAATTCTAAAGAATAAATAATTTACAAATCATCTGATAAAATAGACTTTGCCTAAAAGAAGCCTTCTATATCATATTTCACTTGAAACTACTGCTTGAAGCCTTCAAAATATTCAAGTAGTCTCTGAACAATACAAATTGGGAAATATTAACATATAGGAACTAGTTCCTGGTACTAATACAAAATGTTGAACTGTGGTATGTGATTGAGTCAGGCTTTGTTAGGTTATGTGATAAAAGTTCATCTGCATGCCCACAAAGGAGCAGAGAGAGACACCACCAATATTATTTGAGAGCCAAATAATATCCAGCTCCAGCTACTCCTAGGCCCATCCCACGGATCATCACCCAGTCAAAGAAAGGCCCATCTCCACAAGCTCAGAAAAACACAGGGACACATAATTGCAGATGGGGACACAAACTGTGGATTCCAGGGGTACATCTACCTTGTCTGGGTCCTTCCACAGCTTGCCCAAGAGACATTCAGCTTCCATGTCCAGGTGTGCAACCCACCAAGATGGGCCATCAGGAGCAGATCACCTTTTGGACTAGGGCTGGTTGAGGATGTGAGACACGTTATGACATGGGGAAGAAAAGCGTTTCAGGATTGCACCAGACTTGTTATGGTAGATTAGGGGAGAAAGATGAAAAAAGAGAGAGACCTGGATGATGAAGGGAGGAAGAAGTTTGAGAAAATACAGGTGGAAGGGGATAAAAAGAACTGATCATATGTGATTGATCTGCTTGTCTGGCCTTCCCTGTGCCTGATCAGCGCAGTCTATCCTATTTTATTAATAAATTCTATCTTCTTAATAAACTTGGACTGGGAGTAGGAAGGCCATGTGTACATGATGCCAGTGTCTGGAATGTGGGTGTGTGAATAAGTGTGTGATGGCCAAGCTGCACCAGTTGGTGAGTAGGTGAAGGGACTTGGGAGAATGTGGTGGGTGGAACTAATAGCAGCCAGCTCTGGATGTGAAAGTGCCCTTGTGTCTCTAAGGGTGAGAGCACATGAGAGTCTGCTACGGACCTTATATCCAGGTGCTGACAACTCGTGGGAGTCTGATCCACATTGTAAATGAGACTACTTAGCACAAATAACTTGTACACAGCATAAAAATGAATAACTATTAATAGGAATTCTTCCCAATTTTAAATCAAGTGATAAATCGGCTCTTTTTTTTTTCGCCACAGCATAATTCCTAAGTTTTTACCGAAGTATTTTATTTCCTTGATTCAGTCTTTGGGTGTACTTGGTTTCGAATTTGTAAATACAAGATTATTGATTAAAATTAAAATTAGGTTTACGTCTATAAACTTCAGAAAGATTGCTGATCTGGCATAATCTTTCCAAATAAGCAGTTTTAGACTCAGTCCTTGTTTGGAAGCAAGATGTTTAGTGTCCAGTTTTACTGAATGCCCTTGAGGGAGTTACTCCAAAGAACTGGAGTGAGAATTCTTGACTTGGTTTTTAGGTCTAGTTCTACAGATGCAGCACTGTAGGAAGGAATGAATAAGTTTCTGGATTTTTTTCTCACCTATCAGTCTGCTTTCGTGCCTGGTGTTTCTGAAAAGCCCATTTGTGGCAAATACCACACCCATTTATACTTACCCTTTCCTCTCAGCTCATAATAATTCCCGAACTGTTTCTTTTACAGTGCTATCTTCTGGCTGGAGCATTCCTTGGTTTGTGCTCACCATTTTGAGGCGTCTCTGTTCCTCAAACTGCCAACCATAATTTCCATCACCTCCTTCATTCTCATTTTTGGCATAATGTTCATTCTTGTCTACTTAAGAAAGTCTGTTGTCAAAAAACTATTATTGGTCTCCTGTTCAGTTAAGGAAATTTCTGTTTCAGTCATGATGGGGTAACAGAGGACAGCATGTTGCATGTTTGAAGGACATTGGGTTGAGAAGAGGTTTCTTGGTTTCTATTCTAGTGTTCACCTCAAACTTGGTTTGGAGTGGCAGGAAAAACCCTATTTTCTTTCTGGTCTGAAAGACATGAAATGTTATGTGGAGACATCATCTATAGAAGAGTAGAATCTGAAAAGTAGAATATGCTTAGTCATACTAATCTCTAGTTTTAACGAAATGCGAGCTAAATTATACCAAGTCTTTACTGAGTACTGGGATTTTTCCATAATTACAGCAGATTTAAAGAGATTCTTAGTGACAAAAATCCAAAGTTCTTTGAAAGCAACTTCTAAGCAACTTCAAGATCCTTTCCCAAAATTGATTTACCATCAAAGGAAAGTATCAGATGTTTGACTCTCACAGGATAACTTCTGCATTATTTTGGAGAGTTAGGCTTTTTACTTATTTTTATTTTTCATTTTCGTAGTGATTTCAACCAAGCTTCTAAGGAAGACTCAGTGGGCAGTGAGACTCCTCAGTGAAACGCTTAGAAAGGCACATGAACAAGCAGGTGATGTTGACCATGAGAAACAAGTAAGATTTGGTTTCCTT